>JANPWX010000537.1:1674393-1715546 GCA_024734555.1 Trochalopteron elliotii
TCTGGACCGGAGCAGCTGGCAGCAGCGAGCTCCGCTTCTGCGAGACTAAAAGGGAGAGGCTTCCCCCACCTCCCCTAACTCACAATTAATCCGACCCCACCTTCCCCAAGAGCAAATAAAAATTTCTGGAATTGCACAGCTTACCACCATGAGGAGGTGACTGGTGGGGTCGCCCAGACCAAGACCAAGGGAAGAGACCACCAGATCCCAGGGAGAAAGTTCATGTTAGAAACGCTTCGGTCCACATCAGGTCAGTTGCGGGGGGCAGAAATCCCATGGAGCAACAAGGACGAGCAGGGGCAAACACACCTTGAGGGCTACTTCTTTCCCGCGGGTCAAGCACCTTCGCATCCCCACGCGCGATCGCGGGGCTTACTGATCCCCAGCCGGGATGCAGGGGATGCCGGCTGGTGCATCGCTCTGGATTCCTCTCGGCTCGCCCTGCACCAAATCCCTCAGGACATGGAGTTCAGCCCCGCTCCCATCCTTAATCTTTGCCCCGACCCAGCTCTTTCCTGCAGTCACGGCACAACTGAGGGGCTGGTGTGGGCTGCTCTCAGACTGGGTGGGTTCTGCTTTGGTTGGTGGTTTTTTTCCTCTGAAACTCTGATGGATGAAATGATGTCAAGAGACACTGGGGGAAGAGGAGGAGGTAACACCTCTGATTAGGCAAGGAATCCCGAGGAGCCAGTTGCTTTCCAACAACCCTACAAGCAGACAGTGAGTTCAAGCCCGCCAGCAGATGCTACATGACCCGCTGCGGAGCCGGCGCAGCTCCGGCAGGCTGTTACAGACCGGCAGCACTTGGCACCTCTCGGGGTTTGGCACGACGGCAATTCATGGCTCGGTACGCGCATCTGCGAACACCGAGCACGGAACAGTGCCAGGGGAGAAGCAGAGAACCAGAGCAGTCCCGGTACGGGGTGGACACCGCCCGGCCGCCTCCCCTCGCCCCGGGCCCCGCAAAGCCGGGCCGACTTCTCCGCGGGCACCGGCGTTCCTCCGACCCGGGCGCCCCTGCGCAGCCCCGCACCGCGGGGACGCCCGGCCCATGGGCTCCGACGGGAGCTACGCGCCCCATCCCGCTCGAATCCCGGGATGGGGGAATCCGCAGCCGCCCCACCGCTCCCCGGCCCGAGAGGCGACTGGCGGGCCCCGCCCGAGAGGGGCGATACGGCCGGGGCTGGAAGCAAACTCAAGAATAAGGGATTTAGCAACTTTTTCACTTCGTGTCTTCTCTGCAAAGCAAATACATATTCCAAACAACGAACCCTCATTACCAAGCTGAAGATGCCCCACTTCCGAGACAGCATTCGTTGGCTGAAAGCAAGACAGATACCCAAGGTTGCTAACTGAGTTAGGGATTACACAGCTCTTGTTACTAAAAGGAGCCTGCAGTTGTCAGCTCCAGGTGAAAATCCTGTAAGAATAAGCTAGGAAGCACCCTTTAAGAGCTGTTCTTCAGGCTGCATATTACAGCCACTCTCCTGTTTCTCGACACAACTTCCTAAGATCACAGACATAGAACTAGATGTAAGCACCGTTTCAGAAAGCAAATGCAAAATGTAGAATTATGTGAAGTTTTGAGGTGGTTAACATCCACCCACTTACCAAGTTAACTTGAAAGAAACCTCAAACAACCCTCAGAAATCACCAAACACCCACCCACAACTGCAACGTCAAAATCTTTCGACTGCAAAGACTTCTGAGTAATAGTAATTAAAGTCTGGGACACATGAACGCTTCTACAACAGTACTACTTGCCCAGGGGTAACTACAGCTCCTCTTACTAACTCCAGCAGGTCTTCAAGGCAACAGATGAGCATTCAGCATCTATTTGATAAAATGTAGTCAGTGTAAAAACATTCCAATTTTTAGCCTCTGGCCAACTTATTTCTTACATTTACAATACACTTTGGATCAATTACCAGGGCAGAGAAGCACCCGTGAGAGGACAGCAAATTCCAGCAGTATTTTAGACTCATACAAAGAGGCTACAGTCCTCCCTGCTACCAGCTTTCTCAGGCTTGCAGTAAAAAGCTGATGTCTTAGCATTTCTCATACCCTTCTGTATTAACAGGAGCTCCTCTACCTGCAGCTACTGCATGAGTAGTTTATGAACAATATCTTTTTCTTCCCCATAAGTCATTTACCCCATCTGCATTCCAGCTTTATTGCTATTCAGACTTTTTCTCTAACTCCTCCACTTCGTGCTGGCCCTACAGAAGTTCACCTTGGATCGATTATTACTACTAACAACCACACTCTAACAACCACACTCAATATAGAGAATAACAAAACAGGCAAGTTTGGAAAGGAACCTGGGGGACCACACTGGTTTTCCGTGGCCAGGATTAGATAGCAGGGGGGCCATAGGGGTAGTTTCTGTGAGGTGCCAGAAGCTTCCCACACATTGGACACAGCCAGTGTCAGTCAGCTCCAAGACTAACCTGCCACTGGCCAAGGTCAAGCCCATCAGTGGTGGTAGTTGCACCTATGGGACCGCTATTTGATAATGCAAAAAACCCTCTGCAGCAGCCATTGCGCCAAAGAGAGTGTTAGACAATGTGAGAGGAAGAGCTGTGGAGACACCCAGCAGTGAAGAACAAGGGTGAGAAGGTGCTCCAGCTGCCAGGGCAAAGATTCCCAAGCAGTCAGGCTGTCCTGACGCTGAGGAGGTCCACGGAGGAGCAGTGATCCACCTGCAGTTCGTGCAGAACCCCACGCTGGGTTGAAGGAGGCTGTGACCCTGGGGGAAGCCCATTCTAGACCAGGGTTGTAGCAGGACTTGTGCCCTGCAGGGGACCCACAACAGCAGAGTCCTGCATTCCTGAAGGACTGCACCCCATTGGGGTGAGGGGGGGAGCCACATTGGAGCAGTTCATGAAGAATTGCAGCCTTTGGAAAGGACTCACTCACATTGAAGAAGTTCATGGAGGACTGTCTCTCATGAGAGGGTGTGCTGGCTCCTGATGCAGCCTGAAGAGGCTGCTGGCCTCCCTTGCTGCAAGAACAGACTGAATCTAGAAATTTGTGGGTGTCTTCAAGTATTATGTGCAGTTTCTCATAGTTAAGAAATCATGCCATGTGCAATACAGATGACAGTGGAGTTAGGCAGAGCACTGGAAGTTTCTGCATACCTTCTCAGATCGAGCTGAGGTTTTTCAATAAAATAATGAAAATAATGTAGTTAAACCTGTATTTCTACATTCAAGTAAGGACTGTTTTCAGGAAAGGTGAAGGCATGGAAGGCTCATCTGAAACTTTAAGAAAAACCCCACCAAAATCTTAAATAGAAGATCTTCCCATATATATTCATTACAGCCAGTAGCACATCTCAAAAAACCTGAAAATCCTTCCCCAGAGGGATCTCTGTGAGTCCCAATTCCAGGAACTAGGGCTCTATATGAAATGAAACACCACCATTTGATCAGGATAAAAACTAGAAGTAATTTGCCACGTATTTAAAATGGTTGAGATCACATAACTTATTTCATGTCTGTAATACCCCACTGTCATATCTCACTCATATCTCAATACAGACCCATTACATGAAAATTCCTATTTCTGGAATAGGGATATTTAAATTTTCAAATACACACTTCTCCCCTGCCTCCAGAGCAAAGAAATGACAGCACATGTCTTAAAAGCAGAAATCTGCACTTTTGATACCTATTAGACCTTCAAGGCTTTGTAGCTTATCTACTAACAGGTATCAGAACTGTGGTCTCTGTACATAAAGATCCAAGGCAACATTTGTAGTACTACGGAAAGACAACCTGTAGCATTTACAGAACCAGAGAAACAGAGAAGGCAAATGCAAACAATCACCTACTCACAAGGAAGTGATATCTTTGGGAAAAACCTGGAAGGGTTCAAAGAGAACAAAAGAAAGAATAATAAATAGCACATTTTAAGTCTTGTCCTCAACAAAGCACTTGGATGAAATAAAAGAAGATAAACCAAACACATGCTGAGGTCAGTGGAGAATATAATAGAAAAAAAAAAAGCTCACTCTCTCTCAATTTAAGAACACACATACCCCAAACTTCTTTATTACTTGTAATTAGCTAGCAGGAATAATTAAGGGTAATGCCTTATGAAAGGCCAGGTACTGCACAAGTCAAATTTAAAGAGCAGGGCAAATTCCAAAGCACAGAAGAGAGACACTGGACACACAAGCCACAGCCTATCTTAGACAGGAAAATCTTAAAAAAAAAAATCTTGAAGCTCCCTCAGATCTCCACAGAATCGCTCAAGGCTCTAATTTGACTCAACAACCTAAAGATTCAGAGAAGGCCATGGCATGAATAGTCATCCCTATGAAGACAAGTTACGTATGCAATGACATTGCAAGTAGGAACCTTGCTGCATCTTCAAGCAACCAGGTATCCCGCAGGATTTGGCCCGAGGTCCAATTCACTCAATCCTCAGCATCTCAATTTGCACTACTGTAGGACGAGAACAGCTGGAGGGCTGCGCAGTTTACCTGCTTAATACGTGCAAAGCTCTTCAGCATTCTCCTCCAATCCCCTCATGGATGTGCAAATCATTGTATTCTTACTCTTCTGGGATAATGACTGTAATTTGATGACTTGCAGAAGGAGGCCTCTCAGCAGGGACGTTTCCATAAGAAGGCTCCCTTAGGAGGTGCTGGTGGGGGTAAGAATTCTGACAGTGTAGCTCAAGGGCCAGATATGCTGAAGGCATCTTTTTCTTTGCTTCCTGCCCTATCACTGCCATATTGTGACACCTTGTCAGAGAATTTGAAAGAGGCACTGCAACAATATGAAAGTGAATAAAGGATCTTGAAATGCACCGGTTTGGGAGCAAAAAAAAAAAAAAAAAAACCCAGAACCCCCTCCCAACTTATGTTGTTTTTGCCTCTGGCCTCATCACTCTGTAGGATGTTCCTGGCACTGAAGGACGAAAGGAGGTAAAACAATTGCAGTAACAAGGAACACACTAACACCCAATGCAATGCTCTAAAACCAGCAGAAAACGGCAGTAACAGTGATTGGAACAGCACCCAAGTTTTTATCTTCTCCTTACTAGTCTCTAGAGGGAATACCAAAGGTTAAGACTCCACACAACATTTATGAAAACTCAGAGACCAAAAGTTTCACACACCCATTCAGGTTTATGTTTTTTTAGACTCTTTTTGTTTTGAAAGAAAAATGTTCCTTCGAAAACATTCAGCATTTTTACAGATGTTTACTGAAACCTGCAGAAACATAACTAGTTTGAATTCACATACACCAACTTCCTTTTTTCCCAACATAGCTGGTTTGTTAAGCAGACCAAAACCAGTTACAAATGTTTCACTGTGGGATTACAAACACCTTTTTATGTGGAAAAAATATTAAGAAGCAATCTGTAGTGAAAGACCACACCAAGAAAAACCAAGCTGCTGTGCCTTCTAAGTTGTCTGCATTCTTATAGAAAAGGACTACTATAATCCTTTTAATAGATGTGATGAAACTCTTAATAGCGGTGAGTATCCCTAAAGAAGCAGATTTCAGGCATAATCTAAGTATCATAGTTCAGTGGGAAATCACTTTTTAGACAATATGTAACAAGATCTCCGAAGTTCTCTTGATTGTGAGAAGAGAAAAAACTCACACGCATCTCTCTGCATGAAGATCTTTATCAACATAAAATTGAAAGTTACTTAAAATATCTAAAACCCTTCCAACCCCCAAAACACATCTGCATTATAATTTTAAATACAAACATGTGATATATAACCATAATTTGTTTATATTCACCTCTGAACAGGTAAAAGTAAAAAAACAAAACTAGTAATTAGTAAGCAATAATCACAGTTGTATGCCAAAAAAAAAGCAGCTTTCACAAGATTTTAGACCTACATTCTATACCAACAATTAATTTCAAAATAAAACCCTAAGATACTCTTAAGTAACAGTTTTAATTTTTAATAACTTTATTTTTAGACCAGAGTGCATACTAGACACAAATACTACAGATAAGATGAGAAACAGCTTTAAACTTAAATTCGGCTTCTCTTTGCCACTATTTTAATTACAAATAAGAAAAAACCAAATCCAAGCATTGTTACCATTCCCAATTTTACTAATCTTTTTTCCAAGGTGGCTGCTTTTTCTGGAAGTTTCACTTGGTTAGGTTTATTCTTCTCTTCATACTGAGACAGATGTTAAATCCATGTAAAAAGTGGGGAAAAAAAAAAGTTACCATGAAAGCTTCTTAAGTAGGTTATGAAGTACCCAGTCCTAGGAATCTGCATGCATCTAAGATTGATATTACTTCTGTCTGTCCTACTTAATTTGAAATAAATGTGGGTAAATGTTCATCTTACCTGATGTTCCATCATTCTGTAACATATATTAGAAAAACTAACTGTCCATTTACAAACTTAATTACCCAGGAGTAAAACACTGCTATTATTAGATGCTACAAAAATCTAATAACAAAACAATTGAACTCTGTCAAATGTTTTAACTAGAATGTTTGCCATTAAATTACTCAAAAAACCTGTTTATTTAAAAAGGAAGTTAAGCAGGTAACAGATTAGGCTTTCTCAAAATTAAAGGGAGAGTGGAAAGCACCTTACAAGTGCCTTCTCAAATACATGTTGAACCTGAGAGGAGCCTTGTCATAAAGAACAGCAGGGTGAGGTTGATTTCCTACCTTAGTTCATAATGCTCAGAAGGCCATCTCATTTACTGTACTTTCAAAAATTATATGCCACACACATGGACTGCTGGCAATGTCTTGTCATGACTAAGCTTAGCAAGCAGTACCGAAGACTTCAAGGGAATTTATACAAACATTTTATGTAAGAGGTTTAACTGTTTCACTTGTATTCACACATTCATAATAAACGCTTAGGCGCTCTACATTCAAAAGTGCTCCATCATAAATTAAGTAGCACAAAAATGTATTAAGTATGCAAAAGTGAAATTCATAAAACGTAACAGGATTTTAAAAAGAAGGATTTGCATTTTTGAAGTAATTAGAAGGTTGTTTCACACAGGATACAAAGACACTGTTTTGTCTTGACAGCTGTAAAACCTTACGTACAGATAAAGTCAAGTGGCACCGAACCTGGAACCCTCCCAGCCTTATAACTGCCCTGCATATATAGGAGGCAAATATATACACAACTGATGATTGCATATGCAAAACCAGGAATAAATAGCTAGTAAGTTCTTTGCCACAGTCTCTACCTCTTAATATATTTGGTGTTAAGTGATTTATTGGGAGAAGGCTGTTGTATTACATTAAATTTACTTAAACTATGGGAAATTGCATTAGTAGCATTATACTCAAGGTCTGAGTTCCACATGGCTTCGTTCAGCAACAGATTCCTTTCTGACACTGATGCTCCATTTACCCCACCCCAGGGCTGTTCATTTTACCAGCCTATTACTTAAAATGACCCCATCTGACAAGAGAGTGTCACTGTGTTGGTTTGAGAATGACTGATGTGGTGCTAACATCTAGCCTTGACCTCTCCCACCCTCTTCTTTTGTCACTCTGCAGAGTTATCTGGAATGCCTCCCATTCAATCCATAAAACCTTAGTATCTTCCTTGTGAGTCAATAATTCCAAACAAAAGATTCCTTAATTAAAAAGAGTGTAAGTATTCAGCATGGCGTCTATGCCACAGTGGTTGTTCAAGAGCACAGGGATACATTCCAATTAATTCTTTCATGGAGTAGAAAGAAAAAGGTAGATTGTGCTTTGTTTTGGAGATTCTCTACACTGCCATGGAATATTAGAGATTATTTCTCATTCTGGCCATGAAAAGGTGGAAGGGGGAGAGATCGATGCAATGTCCAAGCTAAGGCTAAACAGCCTTTGACAAGCCAAGGCATGAAACATTTCCCTGATGGATGTCACATCTGAGGTTGCATCAGAAACTTGTACACAGCATTTAACAGCCTCACTCACACACACCCACCTCCACCACGAGGTCCTTCAGCTTGCCAACTTCTTCTCCCAACTTTTTAACACTGCAAATCACATCTTTGCAGACTTCAACATAACATTCAGTCGGTGCCCATTGCAGTACCATCTGTTAATAATTAAGTTATTTGCCATAATTACATAATTGTAGATTGTAAATTAATATTCTACAGTTAATGTATCACAAAAGACAGTGCTAGAAAAGGTTTATAAATGCATTTATGCTTGGTTTTAATTGTATGATTTATGCACAACAAGCTACTACTCCATAGCAGCGACTGTTGGAAACTTTTGCCACCTTAACTCTCTTATCAGTAGAAACAAACCTATCTCCTTTAGTTGTGTGCCCTAACTCCTTGAAAGAAATTATTTTTAAGAAGTGTCCTTTAGAGAAAGAGCATTAGACAGCTTTATATAACAACCAAGACAGTTAATGAATGTTCATACTTTTTATTTTACAAGGTGGAATAATGCACCCTAAATCTTTTGTTTGGTTGAATACCTTGTGAGAATTTTTGAGGAAATGGTTATTCATGGTCTGCACAGGAACAATCAGCTTACTACACTCTTTATTCAACTGCTGAAGAAACTTGAGCAATTCATCTTCACTAGAAAAATAAAATGACATTTTGTTATTTGTCAAGTGCTGTAACTTTTTGCAAGCCAAATATTACCTATGGATTTCCAACACTGGCTAGTGAGTTAGACATGCACTTTCATAACATACAAGAAACCCAGTATCATTTTAAAAGTGAGTAGGTAAAGACATTTAACATCTTAGCAAGTTGTTTTTTCTTCCCTTGTTTGTCCCATCCCCTCCCTCTCTTGCCTTATTTTGGAAAGACAGTATTTCTGACCTGCAGCTTACATTTTTGAGGTAGATGTGAGGGAAAAAGTCCAGCTGGTACTTTGGAGCTAGGACTGAAATGACTAGGTTTAGGGTCATTTAGTCTTCAACAGAGTTGAAGAAAGGAAGAATTCAGCAATACTGGTGTGGCCCTTGGATCTGGAAACATATACCTCAGAGCCTAAAGTACCTGATGTTATCTATTTTGAAGAAAATTTTTACCTGGTGCTCAAATACAAGCAGAAGACAACTCTTAAAATTAGTTTGACCCATGTCTCCAAAAAGTGGAGAGAAAGATAGAAAAATTTAACAGAATATTTTCAACTTTAAGTTTCTAGAGCTTCTACATGACACTGACTCAGCTTTACTGGAATGTCACAGAATTTTAGTCCTAAGTCATGGTGCTGGCCAGAAATTTGTTTCCACTCACCTGGAAGATGGAAAGAAGGCGAGGAAGAAGATCATTCAATTGTTTTTACTGAGTGAGCTCTCAAAACCTGAAACTCCTGAGAAGTGTCTGTATCTCCAGTAGGAAAGCTTCTGCTAACTCTAAGCTATTTGGGTGAGTAACAGGCAGGGCCAAAACAAGAGACAATTCCAAGTTTCTACTGCAGAACTTCCTGTTCTGCAGATCCATAAGATCAGAATAAACTAATTCAGATCCCAACATTCCTCCATTCCCTAGGCAATCTGCCATTAAACTTAAATGCAACATACTCACACCATTTGCTTCTTGCTTCTGAAGGCAGAAAGGTATCCATGAGATTTGTGAAAACAGCTGAACTAAGTTACATGCCAGTGCAGTGCAAGTATCTAAATGGAGATGGAATTTAGGCCATAGAGTGTCATAGAGTGCTTTCCTTCAACTTTGGGCACAGGATCATTAGTGAGTAAAATTTCTGCCACTGCTCAAGACATCTGTGATTTGCAGTAGTGCTGAACTGTTAAGACTTTTAACATTTAAACCAGAAATATATAAAATCATTAATAGGTATGCTGGAAGTTTAAAACCAATACGGAACCTTTTGTGTTTCATCACAAAGGAAATTATCTTTTGGAATTCTGGAAGGATTCTTGGCAAATATGAAGTATGTCATGGGTGTGAATTAGGGAGAGGGAAAAAAGAAAAACATTTATTCTATCATACTACTTCACCACAGTTCTTAAAAAACTCCCCATTTCCACAGAATTTTATACCTCTTGCGGTGACATGCTCTTAGGTTTAGAAATGGAAATAATGTTTTAAAAAAATTATCACTTTAACAAAGAATTAATGGCTGTCAAAACACCAGTGGCTAAACTGTGCTAGACACTTGGTAAGTTTATAATCAATCAGTTTGAGATTTTCTACTATGTTAGTTTTTCTATGACTTAATGACTGATTCTCCTTCTCACAGAATGACTTTGAACAAGTGAGAAGTAAAATCTTTATATAATAGCATGTAAACATAGCCCAAGATTTTAGTCTAAAGGTCAGATGCCTAGAATACATGTCAGGCAATTTTCTAGAAAACTATGCAGTGTGTGCCATAACTGAAGCACTGTCATATTTTGTCTATGTCGATCTTTAATCAATCAATTATTTTTCTGGTTTTGAGAACTACATATGATCTAAACCCACACTACACTAGGAACAAGATATGTCACTGGTGTGTGAGACTGCACCAGATACCGTGTGGATATTTCATTGTACTTGGCCACACACAGTGCATGGTAATTTTTGGTATTTCTCTACTTACTCCCTCTGTTCAGATTTTTAAGCTGCCCTGCTTGAATGTATGTACTAAACACTACTGTGGAACAATCTGAAAAAAGCACACATTTTAACATAAAAATGCATAAAGCTTAAACTGGGCAAAGTCCCCTTAAACTATAGCTAATTTTTGCTTGCTGAAGCGTCAGCATCCATTTCCAAGGGCACCTAACAGATTCCTGGTCTGTGACTTCAGCTCAGCAGCAAAGTCTCTCTTTTAATGCAAATGGCTCATATGCTGTCTAAGTATTTATGGTGTATCCATATCATACTGGTTTATATCCTCTTGCATGCTGGAAGTTTAGTTCTTCAGTACTGCAGCCCATTCTCAGTCTTTCAGGAGCTTCCTCAAATGCCTCACACGTCCTCCCAAGTACGATAGCTCAAACTTTGCACTGTGCTGCAAAAACATTCCTCAAGTAGGCCACAAAGTCTCTTTTTCATAAACACAGTAACAGATAAAGATACCAGCACAGTACCAGCACTAGGAGCAATCAGTGCATGAATGATTGGTTGGGAGTGGAACACAGACTGGACAGTCTCATGGAACTGGGACTCCAAAGACAACACTATGGCAGGACCACATCGCGACATGACTGCTAAGGTACAGTGCCAGTGCAATTCAGCTGCCTCCAAAGCATGGAGACATTCATACAGACTGAATTTGAATCCAGGCATGTTCTTTTGGCCAATGAACAACATAACTAACAGGGACTTTAGCCTTCCAGCACTTGAAACAGTACAGACAGCTCTCCCCAGTATTTTGGAGAGGAAAGGAATATGCATCTATGAGAGTACCAGCACAGCTGTCAGATCACTAGTCAAGGGGGAGAGACACACACTCCAAAGAGGAACTGAACCCTTACTATCCAATCCGTTTTCAGTAGCTGTACCTCTGTAAGTTTGGGAACTAAGAAGAGGAAAGATATGAGAATGGAATTTAAACTAAGGTCTAGGTGTGTCTTCAAGAAAAAAAAATGTACTTACATATAAAGGATAAGAGATTTCAGAAATATTAAGGCTCCTTTATACTTACTATATCCTTCATTTTTCATTTTGTGATGGATGTAGAGTGCTCTAGCAGTGCTAAGGGAGCTTAAGTTTAATAAGGTTGCTGAGGAATGCTGAGGAACCTCTCAGCTTAGGCCTGGCTTCTATGGTACTGCACAAAACTATATTAAAAGTATGAGAGGTGTTGCAGAGCTGATGCCTTAATACTATAATGGGAAAAAATATCAAGTTGGAATGGGAGTCTGAAGGAGTAACACTTTCTTAAAAAATTTTCCTTATAAACCTACTGATACATATAAACTATGAGAAGGAAAATAGCTTCTAAACTGTTTAACTGGTAAGATAAAAAGATGAGATATTTTAGAAGCCAGTTAAAACTGCTTCCAGTAGAAGAGAAAAACAATGAAAAAATCTGGAATCTAAACAGAAGTAGCATTTTTGATTTAAGATACACATGTACAAGATATTTTATGAGTTGAAAATTAAAGGCCTATGCAGAAGTTATATGCACCTCTCCCTCTCACACTTTTTTTGTTGCATCTTACAATCAGATTCGACTGGAAGACTAACAGAGCCTACCCTGTCAATGCTCCCAACTTTCTTTGTGCAAAACACACCCACCACCAGCTCTCATAACCCCCTAACTTGCATATTCTCGTGAATGTTATGCATGAAGGGATAAGGTGTGAGACAATTTTACCTCTGAGCCACAGAAAATAACATGGTCACCTTAAATAGTTAATATTTCACTTCCACTTCCTTAGATATACCGTTAATACCTCAATTCCAGCTTCATGATTTCAGAGACGTCTCCAAATTTTTTTTCTTCCACTTGCAGATCATTAATAGCATCTAGGAGTTTCTGCTGATCTCCAGGATTTGTAATGCCAATCTAAATTTAAAGAGTAATTCCAAATATGATTTACTTTTAAACTTACTAGACATAACAGTACAGCAACACATTTCACTAGCTTCTAAATATTAAAATTTAAAAGAAGTTCTTTTTAAGTTATTGCAAACAGCTACAATGTATGTAAGTGACAAAGGAAAAATACACAGAAAATACCACAGAAAGTATTCAATGATGCAGAATAAAATGACAAGAGATGAGGAACTGCCAAAATGAAACTGCACAGGATACTCAGAAAATCTGTTTAGGGTTTATTAAAAAAAAAAATTGCAGTTTGCCTAAGCATCCCTGTCTTGTTAGGATGTTAGGCTTTCCATTTCATAATGATCTGAGTCATCTCTGACAGCAAGATAACGAATCATCATGACGGTGATACAGCATTAACTAAGAAATAAAGAGTGGAAATTATCAAATCAGCATCAAACGGAGAGTTTTACAGGAAGACATCTTTTTTAACTGAAGGAAAACACAGAAGAGATATATTATATACGAGATTCTCCAAGTGATGCCTGGAACAGAAAACATTGACAGTTGTGCTATCCATCAAGTATCTCAGATTAAATTTTAAGTCATATTTAAATCCTAGGCTCAGAGTTTTCTTGCAGAACACTTAAAGAAAAAGAACATTCATTTGTTAAAAGGGAAATGCTTCTGTTGCACATTCAATTTTTCCCTTGTTCATCTGACAGGCTGCTCTGCAACACTGGACTTCCGGTGTTAGCAGCCCTAAGATGCCCCTCCACACAAGTGAAAATCCTCTTGACTTTGCTCCTGAGGTGCCAGCTGAGTACCCGACTCAACAGCAGTAGACCACTCTGGCATTTGAGAACTGCAAGGATCTCAAGAGTCTCCAAACTAGACTACACGGGACCCTCACTGATATTCTGAAGACTTGAAGTTACCTTCTGCACCCTCAGAAATCTGGAAGATGTTAGTGTTTGCAGTCTCCCAGACTTCTGTCAGAAAGAATTTCAAATGAACAGCTGATAACCCACATCAGACCACACTCTAGGGAAGAGATTGTGCCTAGGAAACACCAGCTTTTTTCTGAGACCCAATGTTCTGACACCTATTGTTCACTGTGACTGCATAAAACTGTCCTCCAGGTTCTCCACCAATTAGAGGTAACAAATAACCATGGGCTCACAAGTGTATCTTTAAACATTTCAAAACCATGTTAAATTTATAGACAAGTAAGTTCTTCAGTAATGAAAAATCCCAACAAGATTAACTGGGAATTTAAGTACAGGTGCCAAGAACTTTTGAGTTTTTAATAGTTTTCCATGGGCCCCTGAATAAGTTGTATTGAAATATTTTTAGCAAACATCACCAGCAGCCTTAAGATAAAAGATTTGGGTTTCCTATGAATAATCTGCTTCACTTGTGTTGAGCTTTAAGTTTGCTCAATTCATTAGTTTGCCTTGTGGAGCCCTAGCTGGTATGAACTAATATTTTCTTAAGGCTTACAAACCATTGCAGCAGCCATTCTATCATGAATAAGTAAGCAGATTTCTACAACGGCAGTTATTGAGGAACTATCTTGCTTAAAGTAGGAACTGCTGTGAAGACTGCCTTTGCTTTTGACTCTACTTTCTCATTCCTGAAACCAGCAAATCAGGATGCAGCTTTCTGACCAGTATATCAGGAATATGTACTTTGTTACCCTAGAAATAAAATACCATTTTGTTCTTCTGCAAAGGGATCACTGAGCACCACCACATCTTGAAAATATGTGTAAGGAAGTAAAGAATGTGGTAAATGTCACTGTAGATAAAGCCTTCTACCACTTCAGTGGTAAAAGGTGTAGAACATAGAGATGGAAGGTTGATACATCAGTCTGAATTACTTACCAATGTCTAAACCATCTCTGCAAGCACATGAAGTGACCCAGAACCTGACTGTTCATGCAATAATGAAATCATGGAACAACCACAGTGCAATAAGTCCTTCTTGATGGATAAGTGAATTTTTAAGTTGGTGCTGGTTCACTCGTGCTCTGCAGTCCAAATTATGCAAGTATTATTGTGAAGTGGCCATGTTTAAGAATGTGCAAGTGATGTACCATAATTTGCCTATATTTGTACAACAGACTATAAGCACTCTCAATTTTAGCCAGATCAACTCTAGGAACATCTATTTCATTCTTTACTTAAATACATACAAAGCAGCCCCTCAAAATCCAAGCCCCAAGTTCACTCCAGCATGAACGTGACAAGAGGTGAATAAGATTGCCTCAACACATGAAAGATTATATACTGCACAGATAAAACCAGGGAAGCTATGCACAGACTCTTACATCAATGTCACTTTGCCCAAGTAACCACTAGTTTTAATAACCTGACACACTTCTGTCAAATATTAAATGCTTTTTTCAGGGAGTGGGGGCAGAGGAATGAGTCTTGGAACTATATACTACAGAAGTACATAGACCAAATAATTATCCAATTATGTAGTTCAAGTTCTGGATTATATTTTGAATTTTGATGTGTCAACTTTTCATTATACAGTCTCAAATCCAAAACAAGATGCCAACTTCTCTTATTCTAAACTAAATAAAAAAAAGAAACCTTTTTAGTCCTAAGTGCATCTAGAAGCAAAATTACTTCTGTTGCTATCTTATGAGAAAAATGCTTAAAACAAAATAAAAAATGTGAGTGTCGTAAGTAGTGCAGACAAACCCCTCCAAATTGAATATATATGTTCCAGTATATTGAACACATTTTTTCCAGAATGGAACAGTTTATAAGCTTAAGGAATGCAAGGATTTCAGCTTGAAAGACTCATTGTTTAGGTTCTGTTGTAGAATACAGATAAAGATATTTACAGAGAAAATATCCTCCTATATTGTTTGATGAAGGAAAGCATATCTTGTTAATGACAGGATTTCTCCCCAGTTCTCTGGATACAAAGCAGCTTGGTTCAGAGGCATCCATCAGAGGTCATCATTAATCTTTGTAGTAATAAGATCCAGGCTCTTTAAAACAGCTGGCTGTTAGCTGAAAGTCTGCCATCACAGTAAAAACTTTCAACTCTGAAGTTACAAGGAAACAGATTAGATTTGCTCTATCAGCAGCGTGGGGAGAAACCGTCAGCAGAGCTCTAAAACTACCCTGCATAAAGAATTTAGGATAACTTATGAACTGCTAATAAGCCAGGAGTGTTATGCCATTTTTTAACTTCTCAACTGAAGACTCACTAATTAATGCACAAAGCATGACTTATTTTTCAGGAACTGTTTCCTGCTGTTGCATAGTTAACAGACAAAGCAATTAAATTCTTAAAGATATTATCTTCCTGTGTAGAACCAGATGATCCATGTAGTTATTTCAGTTTGTTTAAAGCTTTGTTTACTTTTATAATAGTGAGCCTCAAACAATTTAGAACACTGAAACAGAAGCTATGACTTTGAGTGAAATTACACCTCTTTGGAGAGGGAACCATAAAGCTCAGCCATTCACTCAAGTCCACAATTCTCCCCTCTTCCCCCAGTGTTTCCTGGATAAAAACAAGCAGTAACTACAATAATACTAAAGCAAGTGATCAAAATGATCATACACTCGGACAGGTTTACAGTTTAATGCAATCATGCCCAATACAGCAGCTCACAAAGAAAAAATCCACAAGAATCTCCTTAAAGGACAAAACTACTCTCAATAGGGGCTTTAGAGTTCTAAGAATCCCAGGACACCAGGATGCTGTCCCAATGATCCTGAGGCTTCAGAAAAGCAGTAACATCAACATACACTGACATGTCTTATAATATCTTGCCCCAGATGAACTCTTAAAAATCTTTTCATTGACAAAGCTCCCTATATGAACACCCCCTGAGAATACAGAATCACCTGTGAGTTCTGTCAGAAAAATTAACTACTCTGTTACAAGACAAAACATCAAGCAAAACAATCCTTGCTGACACTCACTCTAAAGGAATATAACCTTGGATCCAGCTGCCAGAACACACACCTCCTTGGCACCAGGACTAGGAGAAAAAAAGCTGACACTAAGGACATGGCTAGCTCCAGTAGCAGGGAGCAGCCTTGAAGCAGCTGTTTTTATGAGGTGTCTTTGGAATCCTAGACCAGAGATTCCAAAGCTCTCCAGTACAGGGTGCTCAGAAGAATCTTGCAGCTTGAAGTACTTACATTGTTCCAATGATAATTCTATAATTGGGTTTTATTATAGCATCCTCCTGTAGGCACAGAAAGTCCTTCCACTTCCCGCAGGAAAAATTCCAGCAAAGAATTAAGAAAAGCAATCACCACATCTCAAATGAGAACTGAAGCCTTGTAATAATGCATCATTTAGTTAAAAGACCAACCTTTGCAAACAGCAAAAGAGTAAGCTTTGAAGCTGCAGTAAACTGTAAGAAAAAAAATCTTCTCTTTTCTCCCTTTTTGGAGGGGGGATAAGGTTTTATAAACCTGCATGGGATGTGAGATTCTACCACTGAAGCAATTTTAATGTAAGAGACCTCTTCTTTCTCCAACAAAATTTACCACCTCACAAGAACCATATCTGAAGTAGTTGTTTAGTATTATCTACTGCTAATCCTAGCACTGACTTCCCTTCAGAGAAATCACAATTAAAAACTAAAAATGGTAACAACTAATATTTTCTGCTCACCCATGATCACTCACTGATCTGTGAAATTACATACTTCAGAAAAAGCCTGTCTATACTCACATTAAAATTCAAGAAGGTGCAGAAGATACTGAAAGAATTCTTGCAAGATTAGACATTTATAACGAGAAGTCAAGACATAAAAACATTTTAAAAAAGGACAAAATTGACTTAAATTCTAAAGTAGTAAACTGACCTGTATTAAGTCATCTTTTTGCATGGTCAGAAGCTGTCTTAAAGGTATGTCTTGTTCCTGTATAAAACAAACGGGTTTCTGCCATCAAAAAGAATTTCAGAATAAAATAGTTTTAACTTGATTTTCTTCCCCATTTTACTTGAGTTTTCAGGAACAAAACCAGATACAAAACATCATTATTGCAGCAATGAAAGATCTGTCTAGTTTAGAAACGTCAAATGTTGTGAATATTGCACATAATCAAGAAATCCAGTTTAGTCCACTGCAGTTTAACTTCCCATTTTATAAATAAATTTCTGCCTAAGGAATTTATTTGAATTTTATATTAATGGTAATATAACTTTTTTATTATGCAGTAGGTGCATTTTGCTTTCACAAATTACTTCACAGGTAGCAAATATACCACAAAATTACCTCCAATAATCCTCTAATATGTTCTAGACCAAGGCCATGTAAAAACACTTCCATGTCATGAAAAGCTGAATAGGAACTGTAAAGATAATTAATGAGACTGGAGTTAGAAATAGTGGAAATTAAAAAAAGAAAGAAAAAAAAAAAAAGACATCCACAACAAAATGTTACAGAAAAGCTCCCCAGACATAGCACTTGGGAGGAACCTGAAGTTGCACACACCTGCTGATGACAGAAATACCTTATAAGCATACAACTTAATCTATCAAAATTTATAGATGTCTTTTCTGTCTAATGAGTTGAATTGAGCCCAAAGAGAATGACTTTCATACATAAAGGTAATTTTAAGGCATAAAACATTGCAAATGAACCTTAGAGTTGGGTCACAAAAGCCTGAAAAATGTGGAAGTGGGGTTAAGGAAGATAACTATGTATTCTTATCAGATAACATTCATATTAATTGGATTCAGTCCACAAGTGGTACCCTTCTGGTTTCAGTTAAGCCCATAAAAGGTTATCAAGGAAACAGGACTGTCTGTAATTAAAGGTGGTGGAAATTACTCCATCAAGAAGCTTGTCAGAAGACTACTTTTCAGAAGGTAGACTGAGGAAGTACTTAACACTGAACTGTAGGTTCAGAGTTTAACATTTATAAACAAATATAAAATATCAATTTCGATTCCCCACTCTACCAACAGATATAAAAGTATATGAGGAAAAATAACTAAACAGCTTTCAACAATCAGATGAACTGTAATGAAAAGAATTAAACAGAAGAGCAAATCCTACAAAATCCTGAAAGGACTACTGTATCTGCAACAACGAATCTTTTGCCAAAATCCTGAGTTATGACATACTTTGCTCTGTCTTGTTGTAGGCCCTGAACTTCCCCTCAAAGACTGAAGGAGCATCTTGCATGCCATCACATGGCATGTACAGGGCAGCCAGAGAATCAGACCCAGGCAGCATGGGTTTAGGAAAGATAGGTCCTGCTAGACCAACATGACCTCCTTTTAAGGCAAGGTGACCCACCCAGCAGATGAGGGAAAGGTTGTGGATGTTGTCTATCTGGACTTCAGTAAAGCTCTCAATACTGTCTTCCACAGCATTCTCCTGGAGAAGCTGGCAGCCCACTGGGTTAAAAACTGGCTGCATGCCCAGGCCCAGAGAGGGGTGGTGAATGGAGTTACATCCAGCTGGCAGCCAGTCACTGGTGGTATTCCCCAGGGCTCCGTGCTGGGGCCAGTCCTGTCTAACAGCTTATCGATGATCTGGATGAGGGGATCAAGGGTACTCTGAGTAAGTTCACACATGACACCAAGCAGCGTGAGAATGCTGATCTGCTGGAGGGTTACAAGGCTCTGCACAGGGATCTGGACAGACTGCACCACTGGGCCAAGGCCAACTGTATAAGGTTCAATAAGGCAAAGTGCTGGGTGCTGCCCTCTGGTCACAAAAACTCCATGTAGCGCTATAGGCTGGGGGAAGAGTGTCTGGAAGGCAGCTCAACAGAAAAGGGCCTTGGGGTGCTCACTGACAGCTGAATATGAGCCAGCATGTGCCCAGGTGGCCAAGAAGGCCAACAGCATCCTGGCTTAGATTAGAAATTGTGTGGCCAGCATGACTAGCAAAGAGATTGTGCCCCCTGAACTCAGCACTGATGAGGCCACACCTCAAGTTCTGTGTCCAGTTCTGGGCCCCTCACTACAAGAAAGACATTGAGGGGCTGGAGCATGTCCAGAGAAGGGCAACAGAGCTGGGGAAGGGTCTAGAGAGTGAGTTGTATGAAGAGCAGCTGAGGGAGCTGGGGTTCTTTAGCATGGCAAAATGGAGGCTCAGGGGAGACCTTATCACTGTACAACTGCATGAAAGGAGGCTGTAGCCAGGTGGGGGTTAGCCTCTTCTCCAGAGAACTAACAACAGGATGCAAGAGCTGACACAAGGGAGGTGCAGGCAGGACATCAGGAGATATTTCTTGACTGAAAGGGTGGTCAAGCATTGGAACATACTGCCCAGGAAGGTGGTTGAGTCACCATCCCTAGAAGAGTTCAAGAAATGACTGGACGCACTGCTTAGTATTAACAGGTTTAGTTGACATGGTAGTGTTCAGTCAAGGGCTGGCCTTGACGGAGGTGTTTTCCAACCTCAATGATTCTAGGATTCTAAAAACAGAATCTGGTCAGGCTTTGCCTGAAGTACTCTGTCTGAGACTACCTCACTGTGAACTGCTACCAGCCCACCTAGTGCTACAAAACCAGAACATTTCAAATTCAGCAGGACTGGCTGAGCAGGGGCAATCTGACCAATCAAAGCAGACTATGGGCACTGCAAGCTGTCTTTATAAGACCACACAGCTCAAGCTGAAGGACACAAGCAGATGGTTTGTTGAGGACTTCTTAGCCAAGTTCTTGTACAAAATCCTATCAGGAATCTCTAAGTTGCTGAAGCAGGTGCTGATTTCAGGCACAGGGCACTTTCAAGCTTCAGGGTCAGGGGCACACTGCCAAAACTTCCAGAGCTTAACTGGTGTTCATATTAATTTTGACTCTCCAATTGATTCAGGAGAAAAGGGCATAGCTCTTCTTGGTGGTAATGAAGCTGAAAGGCATTCAGTGAAAGCATCAAAAATTTAGCACCAAATGAAGATACGCACAAAACAAGAAGTATGCAACAGAGGAGCATACAAATTTAACAGAGCTGAAATGAACTAAAGTGACATTGAACCCTGGCTCTCCTATATTTTACACTAAATGAGAGGAAAGAAAAATCTGGGGCATGCTTTTTGTTTATATTGCCAAGGAACTTTGCAATCTTGAAAAATTGATACTACATTAATATACTTACTGTGGACTCTTCGTAGCACTCCAAATGATGCATTATGCATCAAAACAACTTAATCATTGATATGAACAAATACAATCTCTTAGGAATGTTTATAAGCTAAAATCACACTACAACTGTATTTACCCAATACTGTGGTCAGAGACAGCTGTCAGAAGTTTGCAGATAGTCTCTTGGTCAGTTGTTTTCTCCCTTTGGTATTTCCCTTGCAAGTGATTTGCAGCCAAAGAGAGCAAACTAAATATCTGGAACAGCCAAAATGAATTAATTATTATTAAAATTCAAAATGTATAAAAAATATATGGGAGTAAGATTACAATCAATTACTACTTACAGTGAATATGAAACATTTGCCACTTCTCTAAAGCATACATCTATAACAAGAAGTTAAGACTAAGAATTGATCCAGAGCATTTCTGAATTAACCAAATTCCAGCACAACGATGAACACAGAGCACAGTGGTGTTTATCACATGGTCTAAAAAAACCATCTGCCACTACACAAAAAGTTAAACACCAACATTGCAATCTTTGCTGCTTGTAGACAAGAATTCTACATACTCATTGCAGTAAGTTCTCTAAAGAACACTAGGCATATGACTCTTTTAACATCTCCATTCCTAGTGCATATATAAACATAACATTTATCAATTTACAACTGACAATCTAATTTAACTATATCTGACAGACAGGGATTCTTTCAACTGATTAAAAAGCCTTCTGCTAGGCATCACTATGCAGTAGTGATGGATTGCAGACACTGAAGTGCCTGTGTTGGTTTTGAGATAGTTACAGGAAAATTCAGCAAAAGAAGGAGAACCTCAATAAAGCTAAATGAATGGTGAAACCACTTGCCTGGAATTTACAACTGGACTAGCCAGTTTTATATACATATACACATACATAATAACGTGGGTTGATCCTGGCAGGCAAATAAGCCCCTACTGAGGATGAGGGAGCAAGAGTAGGGTAAAAGTGAGAAAACTTTTCATGGACTGAGCTAACACAATTTGATATGTGAAGGGGAAAAAAACCCCAAGCCCAAAAGCTAAGTGATGTAAAAACAGGCACCTCCCACCAGCAGACCAATGCCCAGCCACTCTCCAATTTTATTGCTAAGCATGATGTTTTAGGGCATGGAATACCCCTTGTGTCAGCTGGAGTGAGCAGCCCAGGGCTGTGCCCCCTCCCAACCTCTTGCTCACTCTCAGCCCACGTGCTAGAGATGGGGAGCAGAGTGAGAAACAAAGATGGCCTTGATTCTGCAATAACACTGCTCAGCAACAGCTAAAACATTGGTGTGTTATCAACACTGTTTTGGTCACAATCCTAAACACAGCACCATACAGGCTGTTTGGAAGAAAAATAACTCCCAATCAAATCCAGAATAGTACAAAAGAAAAATATTTTCCTTCCCAGAAACAGTTTCTGCAGATATCATCTGTATGACAGCCTGAAAGCAGACCCTGAAGGTGAAAGAAGCTCATGACCATTAAATATCTCAATACTATCTGCAAGACTTTGCACCAATTGTGTGAAAGTTAGCACTTCAGGTCAAGAGGCAAGAGCCATCTCTCAAGTGTGACAAGCCTGTATTCCCTCCATGCCAGAGAAAGTCATGTTACAAGATTATATGGCTGCAACCTGCCAAATAAGCTGTTTACCAAAGGCAGAAAGCATTTGGAAACCTTTTCAGCAACCTAAGCTAGCAGATCACTAAGCCTCAGACACAGATCCTGCTAGCTTCCACTGACAGCTCTGTGCATAGTTATTGTTTTTGCTCCTGCCTAGCCCTTGAGTCTAGCAGGGGAAAAAAATGAAAGAGGTAAGAAAAAGAAGCTGTAAATTACAATTCTTAAGAGTGAATTATAGATTTTTGAAGAGCCAGTGTGAAAAGCCACATCATTGGTAAGAGTAACTCAAAACAAAATACACAGGAATATGGTCTGACTGATCCACCATGTATCACCTGATAACAGCAGTAAACATTTATTTGAGGAGAATACATGTTGTCTTCAGGAGCTCTCTGAATTGGTAATTATTGGCTGCTTTTTCCATGATCTGATGGCCAATTTAAATTATTTTACACCTTCCTCTGGAGAGCAGATTTTGAAAATGGCCAGTGCCAGCTCCTCTTTTTTTTGGCTTTAGCCTTTTCACTTCCAAGCTCAATGAGAAACTACACTCTACAGATCAGTTTTATATCTTCATTCTCTTACATACTTTGGCAGACAGGTAAAAAACAATACATTTTTCTACTTCTAATATCAACATTGCAAATATGAATAATCCCTTGTTTTGTATTCTACATCTAAAGTCAATGATTCTGAAAGAATAAAGAAAAAAGGTTTCCAAAACACTACAATATACTCTTTACAGCACTGTGAAAAGCTGTGATATAACAGAAAAAGGTCTGTTATAAATATAAATATATAGCAACAGCAACTAATATTCAACTAGCTGCTATAATGTAGTTATTTGAGTAATGCTTCTACAGAAAATTATATAATGAACAGATTTTTGACACATAATACAGAATTTGCATTTCTAAGAGAAATTAAATACCTCTAAATGTTTATTGATTTTTGCTAGGTCTGCTGCTGTTTTTTCATCCTTGGTCTGCAGATTTTTGTCAGCTCCTAGCTCAAGCAACTTCAAAATCACATTTTTATGTCCATGCTGTGCCGCCCATATTAATGCCTGCAAAGAACAACTTTGTTTTACCGATTTTACATATGAAGCAAAACCCAAGACTTTCAATCAATAAAGCATGGCCCAATATGGAGACAAAGACAATTAATGCATGAGGATCTCAAAGTAGTGTTAAAGCAGAAAATTCTGAGGAATGTTTCTCAGAAAGCTGTGCTTTTAAACAAGCTAGTGGGTAGTCACTTTTTACATTTTTTTATGGTTAAACACAACACACAAAATAAATCACTTACTGTATATCCGTTTTCATCTTGGGCATTTATGTGTGATCCATGAGCAACAAGAAAAGCAGCAACCCGAGAATAGCCTTTTCTAGCTGAGTACATCAGTGCAGTCATTTGTTTCCTGAAAGAAAAGGTGCCAGGTGAAATAAAGTACATCAAGATGTAAAAAAGGAAAAAAAAGGTGGAACACTTCTATTTTCATTTAAAAAAAATTATTTTTAAAAGACACAGCCTAAGTGATGCGTTCTATGTACAGAATAATTTCAATCCAAAGTCTGAAAAGACTATGCAGTTTCATTGAGAGCAAGATGCAAATCACAACTGAATACTTAAGAGAAAGAATACTAAAACAACAACTATGTTCATAAATGCAACACCCTCTCTGGTAGAATCAGTGTAAGCAAAAGAATCACAGATCATGCAGCTCTTACTGCTGTGCAGAGGCATGATGCAATAGCAGGGGCTGCACACCTATTACCAACAGTCAGGACTACCCCCACCCCGAGTATGCCCAAGAGGATTACACATACAGATAATACTGAAGATCTTAAATTTTCAAGTACTAAAACTAAACACAATCATAATATTTTTGCCCTTTATCCCATTTTTGTTTCCTCTTCACAGAAGTTGCACCAGAGAAGGTTCAGATTAGATATTGTTTTGTTTTGTTTTCCCCACTGAATGAGTGGTTAGGCACTGGAAGAGTTGCCCAGGGAGGTGGCAGTTACTGTCTCAGGAAGTGATCAAAAGGGGTCTGGATGTGGCACTTTGGCATATAGTTTAGGGGAGGTTATGGTGGTGCCAGGCTGATGGTCAGACTAACATGATCTTGAAAGTCTCTTCCAATCTTGCTGATTCTATGAAGTGTATCTTTTGATACCTTCTTTCCTACACAGATTACTCTTTCCTACAGCCGCTGAAGGACACTTAGACACCACCCTTCCCATTACTCTGGTTTTTTACCTCTCAAAACCATGAGGACAACAGTCTACTGACCTGACTTATATCATATCCCATAATCATCTGTGCCCAGAAATTGTTACAGTATCTTTAAGGCCCTGCAGCAGGGAACCATGTGTGTAGAGGCTGTTTTATGACGGAGTTTTTAAAAGCTCTCCAGCAAGGTTTCTTGGGGCTCTTCCCAGTGTGGTATTTGCATTGCTACCTGCTTAATCTTTGCTCAGGTAATGGTTTTTCTTTCTGTTTCGTTGGATTTTTTTCCCCTTAGCTCAGCAAAACTGCAGGAGCCATTTCTGAGCCACCTTGAGGGTGAATTCTGCAGCTGCCAGTGTGAAAAACCAGGTGGGTACCGTGCTGTCAGAAGTAGAGTAGAGCCACCCTGCTCCAGCCCAAGATTCTGTTGACTGCATCAGGTTGGGGAGAGGATGTGCTGGCTGGCTGTGGCTCCAGCCCAGCTGTTCGGCCTGTTGTGCCCACTCTGCTGTGCCCTGCCATGCAGAAGCCCTTTGTTTGCTGCTGGAACAGCTCTGTGAGGCTCCTGCCTTCCAGGAGGGCTCTCACGCCATCTTGTCACTCTGTCCTACACAGCCTGACGTTCTCCTGCCAGGCTTATCTTGGGAACGGGTCATTTCCAGCATTTTGGGTCTCTCTTTGTTGCAGTGGGATATGAGGTCTAGCAGTTATTTACTTTTTTTCCCCCTTGCCTTTTGACATTCTGTTTGTTAATAAATCACTTTTTTTTCTCTTTCATCTATTATTATTCATCTCTTATTGGTGGAAAGGGATTGCTGAAATACTTAAAGGAGATGAGTAATTCAAAAGTGTTCTTCTTTGAATTGTATCAAACCAAGATATGATCTTAGGCTTCTAGAGATGTTTACAAGATGAAGCCATAGTGAAATAATGCTCAAAAGCTTCTGTTTGCAAAGTATCTTTCCTGATGCCTGACACATTCTTTGGTGGAGTAAGACTGCAGAATAATTCATTGCTAAAATATTTTACCACTGTTGTTTAATTAGAATCTACTGTATTTTAAAAAGCAACAGTTTTTCATGAAAAATATTATGTATTGCTTGTAATGTACAGCTCCATGTCAAAAACCTGCTTTCTAAAGATTATTCTATTTTACTAGGATATACCCAAGGGGAAGACTGTTCTTCCCAATACTGGGTATCTTAATACTAAGTTCAGTAACCACTAGAGGGATCCCCAAATTCATATATCTTAAAGCAACTGCCTTAAAATTTCTGCCTCCTTCCAGAGATTATTAGTAGAACTAAGGCTTTGCACGTCTTTCTTTGGTTTTGATAATTCATACAAGGATAATGTTTTGTCTTATGCAAACACAGTTAAAAGTGGACTGAATGAAATCCAGTAACATTACAAATTTGAGACAGCTTTATACTAGGGGGAAAAGATCAATCATACAGAGATAAGCAAAATGAAAGGTAACCAGACCTTCAAGACATACAGTCAACAATGTAATGGAACTTGGTAATGAAGCAAAAAGACTTGCATCAGTCTAGAACTTAGCTCATCAACACTACAAAAAGCAGAAGTTCTGACTGTATGTGAGGAGGCATTTCACCATGGAGCACGGCCAATCAGTGGAACTGGTTGCTCAGAGAATTTTTTCAATCTCCATCTTTAGTGGATTTCAAGACCAGATGGAAACCTAGCCCAATTTTACAGCAGACATAGTTTTAAAGGAGTTGGACTAGAAACCTCCTGAAATCCCTTCTGACCTAAATTACCCTGTGAACCTATGAAGACTACTATAAAAATAGAGAAAGACTATGATCTCCATCTTCAACTTAATAACTGATGTCTATATATCTATCTCTATATATCTATCTCTATAGGTCTCTACAGAGATGCCTTTACAGAGACATATACAGATATCTACATTTTGAAGAATGAGCAGAAGCTGATTACATGCTAATAATTTGTAGCAACAAATTTCAAACCTGTTTGCCCAATATGGACACTCACTCCCATGCTTATCTCTTTTCAGTGGTAGGTACCCTTTGACAAACTTCCCGTGCCATGAACATCGAAGTATTTACATCTCACTGCAAAACCAGTCCAATCACACCTGATTTAATTTCTCCTGCTCTCAACCTTTTTTTTTTAATTTTCATACTACTTCAAAATTATATTCTGTTTTTTCAAAGGAAAAACACTAAACAAAAGCCCTGAGGCTACAGAATAGTATTTCCTCCAAAGAATATGATTTAGTTACAGCTGTATAGTACTTCAGGCACGGTATCTGAAATCAACCCAACAATGACACAAAAGCCACTAAAAGAACTGCTCCACTTGCAAATAAAACTCAGTAATTACAACATTTAAAAGGTCCATCAACATGACTGTGCAATTAGTACTGCAAGCATTCCACTTTAATGTTTGAGTTTTAATTTCAAAGGCTACAAGCAGTTTCAGGACAGAAACACAAGCACTGCTGCACAAATTTGCACCTCTACATGCAAGGGGGTGAGTGCCCTGAGCCACCCCATGAAAGCAGCATCCATTTACATGTACGGCCACAGGAGGGAGACAAGAGCATTGGGGAAAACAAACCTCATCTTCCTAACCCCGCAATGAACCCCCACAACAGCAAGCTTTAACATGGCAAATCCACTGTTTCCTGATGAAGCTGAAGAGAAACAAAACTTATTGGTACATCTTAGTGTAATCTAAAAATGTTCATAGAGAGTACAGTGATAATCATCCAGACAGACCTAAAGAATGCTTTTATCATTTTGAGGAAATGCTGTGTTTCAGCAGTCTGGCTTGCAGATGACCTTCTTGTTCAAACACCCATTCACTCCTTTTGTATGGTACAATTTGCCACATGACGTTTTTCCACATTGAATACGATACTCAAGTCACAGTCAGTAAATAAATAAAATCTTAAAAGGCATATAAGCAATTCATTAATTAAACATTAACTATGTTTGCTTCGATTTTGCAGCACCTATATAAAAAGCAGTGTCTCATGCAAATGAAGAGAGATTTTTATTTGTTTTTATCTTTAGAGTCACAGAAAATTCTGAGCTGGAAAGGACCCACAAGGATTATAGAGTCCAACTCCTGGCCCTGGAAATATGACAAGCCAAAGAATCACACCACATGGTAGAGAGAATTGTCTAAATGCTTCTTGAGCTCTGCCAAACTTGGTACTATGACCATTTTCCTTGGGAGCCTGTTTCCTTGTCCAAGCACCCTCTGGCAGAAGAACCTCTTCCTAATATCCATCCTAAACATCCTCTAACACAGCTTCATGCTTTAAGTCTCCCTGCTTTTATATTAAGACTGGAGAAAAAGACAAAGAAACTTTCAGTTTTTAGGGCCGCCCAAGACTTTGTATATGATGTGTGCACAAAGATAGAACCAGAAGTTCTTACAGGCTCACTTCACCTTGTGGAAAAAATGGGGCAAAATTTACATCACAAGACAACAAGCTGAGTAGAACAGACCTACTACCCTGAAGCCTCCTCTCCTGGATAATCAGGAGCCATGACAGAACTGGTGATGAAGTTCTATCTCCTAGATGGCAAGCACCTGACTCAAAAATGTATTGAATAGCTGTCACTAAACTGAATCTGTGGTGCAGATTTCAGTGCACTTGACAAATAAACATGCTTATTTTTGGGATCAGGATTTCAAGCAAGACAAACTTCACCTTCCTGGAAAATTTCGTAAGAGGAAGGAGAGGAGATGTCTCCTATTTACACACAGGTTTCTTTCCACTGGGGAGACATCCACAGAAAATTCAGTATTTCAAGTTGGTGCTCTTGACAAGTTTTAAGTAAAGTCTCACAACTGGGTATGTGTTTATTAACTAGACGGTGCATCAATAATACTAGAAAAAATACAGCAGGTAGAAAATAATTTAACCCAGAGTTTAGTCTCAATCTTTTCTTATTGAGATCCCAAAGCAAGGAAATGATGCTGCAAGACACTATTTTAGTCTATTGATCTGTAAACTGAACAATGCTTCAGATAAACAGGAAGCATCTTCAGAAGCTTTTGGGGCCAGTTTCCCCACTCCACTGCTGCACATTAAACCTGGAACTGACAAAATAAGTGGCAACAGTGTGTTCACAGCGACAGAAGATAATCTATTTGCCCATTTTCTGGCTTAGTGGAATTTAGTGATGAAGTGGGAAACCCTACATAACAAGAAATATTGGAAGAACATACTCTAGTACAACTTTAGGAAAGCACTGCAGGTTAAAAAAGGTTTTTAAAAAACACTACTTAAACATTTCCAGGCCTTTCAAAGGGATAAAGTATATAATTTGCATTTTGGAGCAAGAGGAAGGTGAATGACATGAGATAAGCAAAACTAATTTCTCAAGGTAGCACTCACTTAAGTGAAGCATCCAGGCTATAGTAGCTCTACAATGGCTATTCAGAGCAGGTCTTACAATGCCTTCTTGTTTCACCTAGCCATTACTTGACTTTTAAAACCCTTTATCTAGCACTTATGCTTTGATACACTACATTCTCATCAACAAAACCGTTTTTACAGCCATCAGTACTCAGTTTCCAACTCTGACTTAGCAAAAATATCCTAAGTTATGCTACTGAATACTTACTTCTCAGAACCATGTCCCTCTACAAAGAAACCATCTACCTACACATTCCTAAGCTCACCTTCTTCCTTTGCATTTCAAAAAACAATTTCTTTCCCACTAGTCCTTCCTCACTCCACACACACTTCATAAATTAGACCCACTCTCACCAAGTTTCTGTGTATCACTTCCAGATGACATGAAATAAAAAGAGCCTACTGGTTGCCCTGATGGTGCAATAGAGAAAGGATAAACATTAAACCCTGCCCTACATGAAGGTTAAGTATTCTGCTTTGCATTCACACACATTCCAGTGGCTGGTGGACAAAAGAGAAGCTTCCTAGAATCATTCTGGTTCTTACATGCTGAGAAAGCCAAATAATGAGAATCTTCACCTGCGGTAAGGGGATCATACAGGAAATACTTTCACAATCATCTCGACTCACTGACAGTTCTGATCACTCCCACAAAACACCCAGCTTGCTCTAATGAAACAGGTGAAATGGGACAGAGAGGGGCTGTTTGATCCCTTATTGTCACGTAAGGCAGTTTATTGTGTTTTATTCTCATTTCTGAACACAGAGCAAGAAGTCCATGAAGAGAAGCAGCTGTTGCCTGAGCAGACCCAATGATGGAGTGGCATGCACATATGTCAAATACTGGAAAGGCATAAAGGCAGCTCAAAGGTTTGAGATGACAAGGACTGGATTTTTCAAGCCTCTGCTTTTATTTAGCACAAGTATGACATTTCTCACTGTCATTTAATTTAACTTTCATTTGAGAAACACTACTACTGCAAAAGTGAAAAAGCCGTATCTGCTGGATGCACGAATAACTCATGTTAGTGCAAGGTCTAAGGACACACAAAGACAGTAAATAAATATTTGTATATAAAGATCAACCATGTAAAACATACTGTAAGTCTATAAATAAAATTTAAAAATTAGAATTCCTGCCTCTTGTATCAGCATTCACACTGTTTGCTCCCAAAGTTTAGCCAAAGGCCTGTCCAAATGCAAATCTGCAGCTCTGCACTCTTGCTTACATTTCCAACACTCAAGACAATATTAATAATGCAACCATTTCCCCTATTTTTTAAAGCAGAATGTTTATTCTAGCACCCAGCTATCTGCCAACAACAACATGTTGTTATCAGATATTAATTATTTCAGATTATGTAGTTTTCTCTTCTCTCATGAAGAATTTCTAGTCTCTCTGATAAGAACGACACTTAAATTTGGTACCAGACATCAGCCGCACTTCAGCAGAACTCTGTTTCCTCCTTGTCTATCAGAACTATGCTCATAGCAAGGTTCAGGGCCTTGAGTAATTGAATTCTACTGAGGAAAACCAAAGGCTTTCACTTCTGTTCTTTTCAGAGAGCTGCTCAGTCTATATATCCCAGGTAATGTGATCAAAGAGGCATGGCATAAAAAAATTCTGTTAGATGAAAAACCAGGTGACCTAAACAGTATATTTTTTTTTTAGTAGAGGCAAGACAGTTTATCCTGGGGTCAGTCCAGAATTTATTTCTCTTTCATATAAAATGAAACATTTCATCAGACTGTGTAACTACAGGCATCTTACAATGCACTGCTTCTAACTGCTGAGACACAAAGTTGTAATTGAAGAAGGACACTATTACTTGTTTCTAAAAGGAGCTTAATCTCTTTAATCCAAATTATTCCAGATTGCAGTGGAATAAATGTATTTTATTTACAGAATTTTGTTTTCCCCAGGAAGCATATTGTGAAAACAATATAGCCAGATATGCACAAAAAGTTCAAAAGTAGGATATGAAAAACTTAAATAATGAATGAATTGATTTAACTTCCATCCCTATGCAGAAGAGGCAGCATGACTTAGGAAAGGCAGAGGACATATTTCTTGCCCCTATATTTCAGTCAAGTGAATAATTAAGATTAATTTTCATTTTGTTCAGCTGAAGAATATACTTACAATTTGATAAAGCTGATCACAGTTTTATTTACTCAGATTAACAACTGTACTAATCAGCCTAAGTATCTGGGTACTAATCTTTTCTTATACCAACAGCAGTGAAATTCCAAGAAGTATGAGCACTCACCTTAACCATCAACAACAGCCATGTCTATAAACACATCTCTGTATAATAATTAAATTTTGTAGTGCATTTATAGATGTGGGGTTCTCAATACCTGCAAGTAAGGTTAGGGTCAGCGTTCCTTGACAGAAGCAGTTCGACAGTGTTCAAGATGTTCTCCTCTGAAGCTTGTGCACTACATGCTGCCATCAACACAGTGTATTTATCTGTTTGGAAATTTGCAGTTAGAGAATTACACATGTAAACACCATGCTAATCCAGAAAGTCCTTTAAAAGTCTTTATATTTGCTAGAGTTGCTACTGAGATTTTGATACTCTAGGATATTTGGAAAATAACAAATAATAAATAAAAATAACAATCTTGTTTTCATGTCTGTGAAAATCACTAGAATGATCAGGTAAGACAAAGGCACCTGAGGAGATACTTAAAAATATGAGAGTGAAACACAGTAGTAAATCATCTATTCCTACTGAAGTTTAGAATAGCTTGAAAGTACCCTAAAGCTACAACAGGAGCTTAACTATAGATGCTTATTTCTCAAAACACATCCCACGCCCGTAGATTCACTCCCTGTTCCTCCCCTCCAGTAAATGGACGTAACAGCTCCAACGGATAGAAGAACGTACATGAAATGTGTTATGAACACATAGTGACATCAATTTTAGGGAGAACAGAGGCCCATACAAAAGACACTTGAAGCAAAAGGGCTTCATGATAGGTCTTAAGGAGGAAGAATTAAATTTATTAACTTACTATGGTCCAGTAGTAGCAGGAAAAGTACTACAAATATTGGTTTAGATATGAATTTAAAGAGCATCTACACAGTCCAGAGGAATACCAGCATATTTACTTCTCCAGCTCTGAAACCAGCCAGGTGTTACACACCACACTGGCCCACAAATCAAACTGTACAACTGCTGTTTGCCCAAAGAACACAGGAGACTTTCTTTCCCACAATTACCACTGTTTCCATACGGGAAACGTAACACCTCAAGCACCTTAGTTGGCCTCAATGACCTTTAGAAAGCTGCCATTTGAGAAAATGCCCATTTTGTTTATTGCACAAACTTGTTCACAAGTTCCAACATGCCTCCATCCATTCAAGAAGCATAGTAATAGCTGCACCTACTTCATATCCTGTCAAGTGTTACAACAAATTTTCTAATTTTCTTGTAGAAATTTCAAGACTGTGTATAATTAACATCCTCGTTCTTCAATGAGGTCAGATTTCATTATATTTAAACATGAAAAGTTTGTAATGTACATTACCCCCACTGCTCTCACCACTTCTTGTCCTCCACTGCTACAGCTTAGTTCTACATTCAAATTTATTTGTTTTTTTAATATGCCACCTTTTAATTTTCAACTGCCTCATGTAGAAATTACTCGATATGCTGACAAATTTTTACTCAGAATGTTTAACCTGATTATCAACTAGAACATGAATGGAAAGATGGCAGGACTTAAATAAAGCACTGTCAGTCTGGGAATGGTTTTGGGAGGAACCTGCAGTTGTATTCATTATCTCAGGCAGTGATAAAGAGTGGGAAAACAATTTCTGTTAGCCTACCTATAGCTCATACATGTGAGCAAGAGACAACAGGGAAGAAAACGCCTTAGAATTCTTAGATTTCTCTTTTACAGAGAGTAACTGCTAAATTACTGCAAAAAACGTAAGTTTACATTCAGACTAGATGAAAACTCCAGTAGTTCTGGTGAAATTATTCCTCAAGGATGCAACACTTTCAACACATCACAGTGAATGATATATTAGATCTTGTCGACTACCAAAAAGGGTAAAAAATAAAAAACTAGTGATAAAGAATGACTGAAGAATGACTCAAAGTGACTAACAGTATAGCTGTTTATTAGGATTATAAGTGTTAAAGGGTAATCATTATAGGATCACTTGTATGACTGCCTGCTGACGTAAAAAATAGCAGGAGGGCTGGTGAGATTTACTACCCCCTTAGGACAGCACAGCTTTACTGAACACATGTGGCCTGACCCAAATCAATGACTTCCAGGACTGCCCCTGGCTGGACAGTGCTCTGCTGCCCACATGCCCTAGTTACACTTTCCCTACACAGTCTAACAGGGAAACAAGCCAAGAAACCTGATCCTAGCGAGGTGCCACTTTGGGCAAAGACAGTTATCACATAAATTAAAAAATTCCATGCATTTGGTTACCTGGTCAGCCTAAACTACTGCCCATAGCAGTTTTTGCCCCATTTGTAGCTTTCTACAGCCATAAACAAGGAACAGGTACGAACTGTAGGCAGACACATAGAAGTTCTCTGAAACTGGCTACAAGGACAGTGATTACAAGAAGGCATGACTGCTTTTGGGGTGGGCAATCTACTCTAATCTCACACTCTGATCAACTGCTAAGAGGTTAAAGAAAACTTTCAGAGCCAGATTTGTACCACCTGCATTTCAGTCTACTACTACTGCAAATACTGTGAAGTTACTTGGAAAATATGATTACTGCTCTTACATACTTGGCAGTATTGTGGGATAAATATTCCAGTGCCATAAAAGAGATTGAAAATAACCACAATTTAAGTAGAAAAAGAGTTTTTATTACTAGGCCAATAAAACTGACAGAGAAACTGATACTACTTAGAAGCTACACTGAACTCTTGCAGAAAAACGTGATCTAGCAACACACTGAATAAAATTTCTTAATAGAAAAAATGCACTCTAGTTTTAGAGAAGTCCACATTAGTTTCCCATGAACTGGAAAGCTATTCATGTTGTTTGAGATGTTATCTGGTTTCTGCATGTATATAGCTCATAACAGGATCAAACACAGTTTTGAGCAAGTACTTCCAAACACTTTTTTAAAAAGTACTTGGGATTTGGGAGCTGTGGGGGAAAGTGGAATTGAGAGAGAAAGAACAAGAAAACACATCAACTGATTCCAGATTAACTCCAAGAACACAATTTCTTACTTTAAAACTACTTTTCCTTCAAAACTGTGAAAGGTAGCATGGGTCTCAGTTCTACTGTGAACTTTTGATTTTTTTCCCTACACATGTAAACAAGAGAATAAGGATAGGGACAATGTCTGGTACTGAGCATTACCAGCCAGTATTTTTCATTCCCATCTTACCTATTTCAAAACATGCATTAGCACCTCTGTCCAGAAGGAGACGTACTACTGCAAAGTTTGCCACACTGGCTGCACACATCAGGGGAGTCCATCCAAACTGAAAGCTAGTTTCTATGCTGATACCTGTCCAAATTTAAGAAATTAAAATCATGAAACTGCATCACAACAAATACACTTTTTGTAAAACTTACTTTCAGTATCTATCATTATAGAGGTTACACCCTGTTTGCATTTAGTACAAGGGAGAGAAATCTCTTACGGCATTTTCTTTTTCTAAAATACATCTTTATTTAGAACACCAGAAAACAACTTTTAAAACTGACATTAATGTTCTCAATCAAGGAGTTAAGTACTACAAAAATACTACATTAAAAACCTCAAATATTTAGCTGCAAAACTAATTTCATATAAGCACACAGCACCTGTTTTCTCTACTTCTGTGCAATAGCTTTCTTCAATCAAAATGAAAAGATTTGACTCTTGCCAAGCCAAGAAGACTGCTGTGGGAGCGAACTACTTGTCAGGCAATTAGGATCACAACATCTAGGGTTTCCTGATTCACAGCTCCTTGTATTCTCTGTCCTGCAAGACAGTTAGCTAGCACATTGATGTTTGACACTCACAAAATATTATCTCAATAAAAAGAAGAAATAGGAGACTATGCAAGGTTCAAACAGAATCATCAGAATTGTTTGTCATAGCCAGAATGGGCTAAAATTGCTAGAAGCATGCCTGTCAGACAGTCCAGCCTTCCCAAATGCACCAAGAACCAAGTACAAGGCTGAGATACTCATCTGACAACTTTCTAATAAAAACTTGTATGCATTTTTCCATCCTTCAACAAATACTACTTCCTCTAGAAAAGTTTCCATCTGTTGGTTCCATATTAGTCCTACAGTGACCATGGATAATCAAAACCACTTCTTTAGGAAAAAACACTTAAAAAAACCCCCCAAAACTATCCTAAGAAATTTATGACAGTTAAGCTATATGCATATCTTTTCATGCACAATGAGTACTTTCCCTGTCTTGGTACTATGTTAAGGATATGTTCAGTGTAGCAATATAAAGTCATTAAAGCTGAGGGACTAACAGGTCATTCTTTAATTTCTTAAGATCACTGGAATCGTAGAATCAATAAAGAGGTAGCAGCAATTCAATGAAAGCCACGTGTTGAAGCATTCTAACACCTGCAAGCCATACAATTTACAATCAAATCTTCTTAGCAATGTACACATACTAGCTGCAGTTAATGTCACAGCACACTGGCCTATCTGCAGTGTACAGAACTTTTGACTGAAGCCCACAGTTCTACAAGGGGAGCCAGAAAATGTCCCTTAGCAGTCACATCAGAACTTCCTTGTAAGTCACTTCAAGAATGTAGCAAGTCTGATATTCAACAGCCCACTGAAGTAACACTAGTATAAGAAAAAAATACCCCAAAACTGTCACCCCGTCAGCTTTTAAAAAGTCTCTTTTCCCTGTGAGAAGAAAAGCAGTCCATGTAACTACAGCTCCCATCTACAGCTTTTTACCTTAATACATACCAGAACAATGACAAATGATCTATTTGGCAGTTATATACAGACTTATTAAAACACTTGAGAAGGCATTTTCCTCAATGTTTTCTTTACATGTATAGCAGCCAGTATCTGCCATGATGCAGGTGCTTTTTCCAGCTTCTAGAAGTAGAATGGTCTACCTGACAATCTGTTGTTTGTCCTGCATAGTCTCCTACCATCCTGGTAGTGATTGCTTTGAAGTACCACTTAGGGTGGAAATCCCAATGCAAACCAGCTGTAATCCCAGAGGAAGACAGAGAAAGGACAACTGAAACAGGAACAGTCATGTGGCTTCTTGGTTCTAGGAGTTTTTGACTGAACCAGGAATGTCTCACCTTGATGGCTACTCGAATAGGTTATTACTCTCATTACATGAGTTGTTATTGAAGTAAGCAGTGTTAGTCCAGCATTTAAAATGACCCTTGAGAAATCCTTGAGATTTTCTCCTTGAGAAAACAGCAAAGCCCAGAAAAAACTTTTCTGTGAAAGGTCAGACTAGATCCAACAGCCAGAGAGAAGTGAGGCTGCTGCACTCCAGAACCACAGAACTCCATCAATGCTGAGCATGTATTCCCAGCAGGCCTGCACACACACACACCCACCACTGGCCACGGTGATCAACACAGACAAACAGAGCACTCTGATGAACACAGCAGCACCAGTCTCATGCTGTCATCCATCCCCTCCAGCTGCTGGCATCACAGACACATGGGCCTCCCACCTCTGGTCCATTCCTGGGACTGGCACAGCTTTCACTCACTCCTGTCTCTACAGACACTTGGCCCCAGGCACAAGGACCTTTTGCTGCAGCTGGGAGTCCTTTGCTCTGAGTCTCTAATTTGCCTGCACGTGGTCTCTGCTTCTCTGAGACTGCAGAAGTAGGCTACTGGCCTCCATGATGGGCCTGAGAGGAGCTGGACCAGGGCATTATTTGGGCTTCCCCACCTGCCAGTATCTGTGCTCCTCTGTAGGTATGAGCAGAGGAGCTCTTCAGTTACTTGGCCCCACAAATTACAGCTAGGAGACAAACCAACATTCTTCTTTACAATCTGAATTACAGATACACATCTTCCTGTTTAAGCAGCAAAGGGGAGAAACACATTCTGGGCACAGACAAACTACAGCAGAACCCATGTGAAGGATATGAATAATAGTGAAGCAAAAGAACAGCAAAGTAAGAACTGTATTCTTTTTGTGACTATTACTGTTTCTCCCATATCCCTTTCAGATACTTTCCTGACTGTGGCTAATAATAGCTATAGTGGAAAGGCTGTTTTCATAGAGAAAAATGTAACTCTGCTAATTAATTCCAAGTTTGATACCAAAAAGATGAGGTCTTGACTTTCATGCAGCTAAAGAATAGCTCTTAGTGTTGGAATCCATTCACATTCAGACACCATTTACCTGAGGAGAAGTTCTAAAATGCTTGATTCTCTAAGACTTTTCTCTAGTAGAAGTATTGATTTAAGTCTGTCTGCACTTAGGTCTGTTCCCACATGACCTTAAAGCTGAGTCATATTAGAGCTGCTGTCCTCTCCCTCTGCTGGGCCAGCAGTGGTGGTCACCTGACTCAGGGTTCAGAGTCCTGAACTGGCTGAAAAATTATTCCCACATGCTAGGCACCCTCCCATTCCTGCTGTTTACTACTACTTATAACTCCCTGAACTGGCTCACAAAAGATGAGAAGAGCTCCAGCACTCATTCAAAGATAGAAGTGGAACAAGCTGTTGAAGGAAAAGGGAGGATTTGACTGTAGTTATATCTTTAATTGGCCTAAACTGTCATGAGGTCATAACTTTTAATTCCATTATAGGAAATGGTACACATGAATTACATGGTGTTAAGTATTTTACTCCTAAAGCAAACCAGAGATGTCCAAATCATCTTTGAAGGTGCTACTTGCTTGCATTACTTTTTGTGACATGTACTTCAGACTTTTTCCTAAGTTGCCATTTAATAGAACTGGTAAGGAAAAACACTGTGCTTGTCCATGTCCTAAAGAAGCTCTGTAAAACTGCTTCAGCATCAAAAATACTAAAGCAATATCTAACCAAGCCAGAAGACAACACAGACTCACTACCTGCAAGAATAGCCCCAGCTGTTGCTAGGAAATCCACTTCCAACACAAACCTTAAATTTGGCTGACTGCTGGTAGTGAGCCTTCTATAAGCTCTACCAAATATATACTAAAGGTATTTCTGGAGGCAAAGATTAAACCTGAGCACAGATTCCCTGAAGGACAATGTTATCCTTCTTCAGAAAGAGCTCCATAATATGGAGCACTATGTTCTACTGCTTTGCAGAGCAGTACTGGATGGGTCAGAATTTACTGCTGATCCCATTTTAAGGAAATTACATGTTCTTTTATAATACTGCCTCGTTTGTTTTGAACTAGACTACATGAATCCTTGGCCTGAACCTGTGCACTTACAGAAACCTATTATCTTCCAACAGAACAGAACTGTCCACTGTGTAGCAGGCATCAGCACAGAGTGAACTAATGCTGTGTGACTGAAATACAACAATTTAAAATGGACGGTGCAGCAAAACAATGAAGCAATCTGATGCACAGACATCACTAAAGCTCTACCTATAAACAGGAATATATTTTCTCAAAGCAAGACAGATGTATTTCATGCTAGTATTGCACTTCTTGGGTTTCAGCCCGTGCTGTAGTTTTGCTTAATTTAAAAGGAAAACCATTACCCCATTGAGGTGAGAAACAGTTGGCTTCCAAAAGGGCAAATAATGTCATTGTTTCAAAACTCAGAAAAGCCCATTGCTAACCAATAAACTACTTTCTTCCCTAAGACTGATTTTCCTCAGAGAACAAGCTCTTGGTTACTGTATTCTCCTTGCCTGCTGAAGCAGAACTTCCTGACAATTATCACTAGGCAGGTCAACTCAGCTATGCAGTTTCTGATTGCCCTGGATGCTTCAATAAGTGATCCAATCTTCCTAACACTGATTAACAAACACATTAAAGACAAATACTGAGTAACAGAATAGGGGGAAAGGCTTTCAGTGTTAAAACATACTTTTTAGAGACAAATGCCACAAAAAGCCCGTTAGACCTTTCAGAATCACAAAATCTTTGTTCAGCTGATGTTGCCAGGACAGCAGCATTACATAGGGCACATACCAGACACTTAACAGTGCTGTGGAGGAAAAAAAAACAAGAGGAAAAGGAATTTCCAGACTGGGGAAACATTAAAATAAAAAAGGCTAGCCTCCCCTTCTTAGCCCATGCTGTACAATTCTCAACACCAAAGGCCACCCACTGAATTCTCTCCCTCAATTTAAACCACCTCTAATTGCTATTTGCATGTTAAAGGTGCATCTGAAAACAAAGAGACACCTTATTTCACAGTTCAAACATTATAGTTTTCTCAATTTTCAGGGCTCTTGACTGACAAAAGATAGATAAATTATAAGGAATGTGCTGGAATACACCAAATCTGAGTCACTGAAAAAGTAATTTAATCTTTCAAAATGTGTTGAGTGCATGTAGGAACATGAACATTTCCAGTAAAGGATACAAAGTCTTGTTTTAAATGAGAAAGTTTAGTATTGCAGAGTTCACTAAAAAGTATTCAACTTTGTAACTGACTTTCCTCACCTGAGTTTAAGAGTTCTTCAATTAACGACACATCACCACGAAACAGAGCCTTCTTTAAAGCCTCATTCTTGTCCACCTGCAACATTTCATCCAACACCTAGATAAACAAAGAAAAATTAAGTGAAAATCTGGAGACTGTTTAAAGGCAAAAACAATATAGCTTGGTTTCAGTATAAAAGCACTAATAATCTCTGAAAGGACATAGCACAGAAGAAGAAGGGGAAAAGCAACATAAAACTTTTGTACTTCCATCTCTGTAGATCTGTTCAGGGTCTACTATAAAGCCTAAGTTTTAAAATCCATTTTTCTGGGAGGTTCCATTCTCTGAAAATAGAAATATCTTCTTTCTCTACAGACCCGTTATCCTCCTATGCTGCTCTCAATTTTACTTACCATAATTTGATTTCAATTAAGATTCTTTTTCATCTTATGACACCAGAAGAACTTTGCAATGCATTTATGTACCTTTTTTTTTTTTGGTCCATTTCACATATTGTGAAGTACAATGTTAAAAAATACAACTATCAGATATGAAAGTTTGACCTTGAGTCAAGGGACATCAGTGACTAGCTGTCTGGCCTAATAGCAAAAGCCCACTGCTGTGAGGGGTTACAGTTCCTGTTCCCAATTCTGTGGTGACAGACATTTGTAGTCCTTCATCATAAACACATGGCTGAAAAAAGCTCTGACCAAAACACTAGTTTATGCATCAGACAGTTGCTCAATTTAAGTTGTTTTCAAAAGCATCATAGATTTATTTTCCACTAGAGCTGCAGGTGCAGCTGAAGATTGCTGCTGGAGCTATATCAAGTGTACAAAACATTTATATACACTGATAAGCAGAGGACTGATTATTCACTAGTTTCCTTAGAGACAGAAGTGGGTATGAAACAAAGTCGTCTTTTATCATAAGTTTTTAACTCCCAACATTATAACTTAGAAATACACAATTTTTGCAGCACATTGTAGCCTATCTTTCCAATAACTTTTGTAAAGACTAACACAAGAGAGAAAACAAAGATGAAAAAGTCAGTAGAACAATTTAGCCCTATTTTTATTCTACTCAGACAACAATTTTTCAAACAGCACACATCTTTGGACAGGAACATCTATTTTAAGATTGAGGCCTCTTAAACACTGCTTATAACCTTTGGCCTAAGACTTCAAGAATTCAGTTATTACTTACATTTTTCAATTCTGATCATGAGATAAACCCACACTTAGAAACCCTCAGAGAATCTTCACACCCGTTAGATGCAATAAAATGACTGAAATCTTCAAGTCAGCAAGAAACATTCTCAAGAGATTTAAGATATAAAAAAGCTTTAGAGGCCCTTGGTCACTTTCAAATTTACTCTTATGCTGAAATATGATAGTGTCTGCTACTCAAGGGGAGGAAAAGCTTTAAAATAAAGATTAAGGGGTTTTGTAATAAGATAAACCCCTACAGTTCAGGTTTCATTTACTGGATTAAGGGTACACCAGCATTACGCTGGTAGGAAACAGCCTAAGAGGAGTCACCAGCCGCACCCTCCCCCGGAACCCACCGCGCTCCGCTCCCCTCCCGGTTCCAAGCCGAGGCCCCCCACCCCCGGCTGGCGGACCCCAGGTGCAGGGAGGCTCAGCCCCACCTGCGGCTCCTGCCGCACGACGCCAATGTCCCAGTCGTCGCTGTCGCTGCCCTCGTCGCCACCCGCCACGACGCGGGACGAATACACCGCGGCGGCCATGGCGGCGCTTCCCGCGCGCGTCGCCTCAGCA
>JANPWX010000537.1:1715628-1908125 GCA_024734555.1 Trochalopteron elliotii
CGCCCGGCCACGCCCCCTGGGCCCGCCCCTCGGGCGGTGCGGGAGCGGCATGGGGGGAGCCGCGCCTGGAGAGGGGAAGGGAGGGATGGCTCCGCGCCGGGCGGGGCTGCTCCGTGCCGGCCAACGCCGGGCGGGGCCGCCCTGTGCTGGGCAGGGCGGCACGGCGCCTGATACACGGAATCAGTGACAGTGGCGCTGGAAGCACGTGGAGGTGTGGCGCGGCGCACTCGTGGTCGCGCTGCTTTGTGAATGCTGGGAGACTCAGCAAAGCCGTGTGAGAAGTTGTATCTTTAGATCTGTGGCTGGTCTATATATATGGATTCAAGGTAAAAGATACGGCTTCCTCTCTGACAGCATTTTCATGGTCTTTCCACGCCACCTCACCCAGCAGCAGCCAGTGACGTCCCTTACGTGTGTGTACACGCGGTGTCACAGCCCGAGCCTGCGGTGGGGACACTCGCGTGGGAAGGCTGAACAGCAGCCGCGCACAATGAGCCAGACTTTGCACCTCCTGCCTGCCTACATAGAGCATCGCTTTCAGTTTCAGAGTTGTGGTTAGAGCTCTTTCTAATGACCGGTAATGATGTTTCATCCATCACAAGGTTCGTGTGAAACTCTCTGAAGAACTAATAAGGAATGAAGTTCTGTATTTTATCCACAGGCATCATTGCTCCTTGAGCTTATCTCAGGCCTTGCCCCAGGCTGAAATGAAATTGAGCATCCACTGACAGAAGTGGAGTTTGGTCTTGGAGCCAAGAGTACAAAATGATAGAGTCCTTGTGCCCATCACACTGCAAAAATGTAATTCTGGCAAGTTAATTTTTACAAAAATTACACTCATCTTGATCAGAAGGTGGCTGTGAAAGTTTCTTACTTATTTATTTTATTTTATTTTTGGCTTAGCTTTTGTTTTGTAATGCAATGCAATGTGTAAGGTAGCTTTTTCTGTGTTGGGATTTGTGGGTTAGCTAGACTTATGCTTAGAACATACTGAGTGCTGTAAAAATTGCACTTACTAAAAAAGAAATCTGCATGGTCTGCATATTTCGATTGTGCCTGCTTGACATTTTTAATAGCTGCATTTTCTGGATTTTATTTGCTTGTCTGTTAAATATGACAGCTTGTTTGCATTAAGTATAATGAAAGTCAGATTATTAACAATGAGGAACTCTGGTGTAAGAACTAGGTGAACATTTTAAATGAACTCCCATGAGAGAAACATCCAGTTTTGGAAACTTGATAGAAATGCAAACCTCCTTCTTTTCACACAGCCTCCGTGGAGCAAAGGTTGTTAAAATTTACTCAACTGTGATACATGCTTCTATATAAAGGCTTAGCTTTATGTGCTTATTTTGGATTTACCTTTATACACTAAATCTCTGTTTAAAATATTTTGGTAATGAAGATATGTTTACCATGTGTAATCATTTTTGATTACACATTTTTTTGATTACAAAACCATTGAATGGTTTTGTAGCTATGTCAGTTCTTATAAAATTGTAACTTTTATTCTAAGTTTTCAGGGTTTTTTTATTACTGGTCTGAATGTTTCTTATTTTCTGCAGAGGAAAAGTAGTATTTATGCCTTTTTTGTGTAGCTTCTCTGTATCTGTATTGATTCTACTGAATTATAAAGTTCTCAACTTCATAATAACCATAACCAGAAGCAAGCTTCCATATTATTATTCATTTGGCTTAGCGGTGTTACAGAAGATGGACTTGCTAGTAGAACCTATATCCTCAGGGGCTAAACTCTGAAGACAACTGAGTGTGACATTTTACAGCTGACATCACATGTTCCAAGGGAGTTATTTCTAACTGGTGCTGGTACTATAAATAAATTCATTACCTTTAATACACTACCAATTGTTTAGTACTTGACAATTGTGATTTATTTGTACTGGTTCAGGTTTCAGATTTGGAGATGGTTGGTTGGTTTGTTGGTGATTTTTTTTTTCCTTTCTCTGCATTATAACCCATTCAAATTAAAATGACAGTTTTAAAAGCAACAGATACTTGAAATGCAACCTGCATACTGCTTTTTTCTCAAAGGGCACCACTCTGGGAAGGTCGTTTTCAGTAACAGGCCTGATAGTACCTAGTGTTAAAAGAAAAAAATCCCAACTCCTTTCAAAGGCTCAAAGTGTAGAAGAACCTTGCAGCCAGTGTACCCTATAGCTGTTTCAAATGTGAACAAGACAATCATACAGAAGCTGGTAGCAGGTGATCTCTCCTTTTGTGTTTGCTTGGTACTGTAAATCAGACATTATTGTTGATGTAGACTCTCCTACTTCTTTTTCACGTTCTTCTTATTCCAGCTTATTTGTGACCTTGAAGTCTGTCTTCATTTTTCAGCTAGGCAGACTTATTTTGGTTGACAGTATGGTAAGTCCTGGCTGTCATCCATATTTGCCAAATATCAGTGTGTTTTTACTTACTCCTGTAGGAACACGTTCCAACATCTTTTCCTTGTTGTGTGCAGTACTCATTTTACGTGCAGGAGGTGATTATAGAATGGCTCAAGCTGGGAAAATTGTAAGAGATCCTCATTCTCAGAGAGGCTTAGTCGCTCTGGGTCTGCAGAATTGACAAATTACCAGTAAATGTTCAGCTGGGAGATGGTGAACTAACAGCTGTACCAGTTAAGAGCATGGTTAAGAGCAGTACATCCAGGAATTTGTGTAATTTGAAAAAAGTCCCATAAAGTAGCACAAGTGATTGCAATTTAACAGGTCACATTCATGAAACAAATGGGAAACAAAGTACTTTATATTGTCCTGGATGAAATTTCAGCTGACTTGTAAATAGCTGTAGCATCTCTTATATTTAAGGTATTTCAAGTATAAAGATGGATACTTATTCCCTAAAAAGCACTTAAGTGGTCTGTGTTCTTTCTGTGATCTGAAATCACCCTTAGTGTTAAATCAGTTTTAGTTTTGCCATCCTGTTTTGTTATGAGAGGCTGCACTGCAGCAAATTGAGTTGTTCATAATTACTTCAGTCATTATTCTAATGGACTTCAAAAGATGGAAAGCATTTCATTTTATCTGTTTTGCTAATAATTCATTTTTTACAGCTGTATTCCTCCTGTCCACTTTACCAAATTTATCTGGATGGTACCTGATATGTAAAACTTTCAATCTGCTGCGAAACACAGATGAATATAAATTGCATACCAACTGGTTTTCTGTTTGTAAAATTTGTTTTCTGGTAGAAGCATTAAACCATTGTCAAAATTCCCCATACTTAGTGGGAAATTCATAGACATGTTGTAAACCTGAATCCTGTTGTGAAAATATCTCTTATCATGACAGTAATATATAAAAAAACCTAGAACAAGAATTAGGATGTTGAAGAGACTTTCTTTTATTTTAGTGTCGCTCAGGAAGATTTTTAGCTTCTTTCATATAACCTAGAAGCTTTAGTCTTGTGTAGCAAGTTCACGTCAGAACAATTCCTGATATTACTAGATGCAACCTCTCTATTAAAAATTCCTCATTCCTCCACTATCTCTACTCTGTTCTATGCTGTTTCATCCCCTTAATCTTAACTGGCAGTACTCCCACTTCGTTATCATGGTGAGTACCTTCTTGTTTCAGCCTGTTGACTCTCTGCTGGTACTCAGGCAACCACTTGTAATAGGATTGCCTGTCTCTTAGAAACTCAAATGTTTGAATTTTCTAAAGGCAGTTTACAATGATCAAGTGCTGCTTTGAGCTTTCTACACCATTTACCTTTTATTCTGATATCTCACTTTGTCTTACCACTTTTATCAAGATTGAAGGTTATCCACATGTTCAAGTATATTCATATATGTAATATTTTTATTGGTTGCAAAATTCTTATTTTGCTTTGAACAATTCAAAAGGAATATGGCTTCTTGGAAATGGTACTGGTTTTGAATCAAAAGCTGTTTTTTCTTTCTCATGTTTGGTGGTTTGTATTGGTTTTATTCCTCTTTCTTTTCTTCTGTTAGCAGAGTATACAATCTGATTGTCATGTCTTCATACTGAATGGCCTTGCCATCTTTGATTTACCACAGGATGTTAAGTCTTTGGTTATCTCTTACTTTTACAGCTTCGGGGGCTGCTCACCAGTAGTCTCTGGGCATTGTGAGAACTCCCACACATATATCGTCTTCTGGAATTTTTTTGTTTGAGTTTATTAAGTCAGGATGGTATTTTATATTATGATCTGTGATTCTGGCTCTCCAGAGTGATACTAGTAATTCAGAGCTCCTAAAATGTCAGTTTCTCTTCTGAGAGGAACTGTTCAGCCCCTCACTGAATTCCTAGGATGTGCTAACTGGACTTTGCTACCAATTCCTTTAATCTCATTCATCTCTTCCAGCATCTCCTTTACATCTGTTTTAAGGTCTTCTCTTCAAGAGTAGTTGTGACACTGTCCACATCCCCAGGGGTATAAACTAAAATTGTTAAAAATGCCAACAGTTGAATCATGAGAACATACTGTGTGCGAAAACCATTCAAAGATGTTGTGCTGTTTTCTAGCTGTCTTATACTTGCATCCTTATTCTACTCTCCAAAGTGATGTGCACAAGTGTCTATCTGTGGAAGAGACTTTGATGATAATTTGAGCTGTTCTGTCACAGCTGGTCCAAGTAACAGGAAACCATAAATCTTCCTTATTGGGTGTGTGGGAGCAGGTGTGCACTGGGGATGCCCTGATTGTCTTTGGTTGACAGCAGTCTGAACATGACCAAGCAGTGTGCCCTGGTGGCCAAGAAGGCCAGTGGCATCCTGGCTTGGATCAGAAATAATATGGCCAGCAGGACTAGGGCAATGATTGTCCCTCTGTACTTGGCACAGGTGAGGCCTCAAATCCTGTGTTTAGTTTTGGCCCCTCACTACAAGGAAGACATTGCAGGGCTGGAGCATATCCAGAGAAGGGCAACAAAGTTGGTGGAGGGTCTGGGGATGAAGTCTTATAAGAAGTGGCTGAGGGAACTGTGGTTGCTTAGCCTGGAAAAAAAGGAGGCTCAGGGGAGACCTTATTGCTTTCTACAACTGTTTGACAAGAGGTTGTATTGAGGTGGGGTTCGATCTCTTCTCCCAGGTAACAAGTGAGGATGTGAAGATGAGAGGAAATGGCCTCAAGTTGCACCAGGGAAGCTTTAGATTAGATATTAGGAAAAATTTCTTCACTGAAAAGGTGGGCAATCTTTTGTGGGAACAGTGGGAACAGGCTGCCCAGGGAAGCTGTAGAAACACCATCTTGGTAGTGTTCAAAAGGCACGTGGATGTGGTATTTGGGAACATGGTTTAGTAAACATGGTATTAGTAAACATGGTGATGCTGTGTCATGGTTGGACTTAGTGATCTTTTCCAACTGTAACAATTCTATGATTCTAAAGGAATGATTATTGAGCTTATAGTACAAAGTTCCTTCCCTCTAGTAAATCCCTAATATTTAAATGGCCACAGTCCAGCCTCCTGTGTGCTCATATAGAGTCATGTACATAGGATCCTGTATATGTATGTGCAGCTTTTTCTCTCTAAGTCTCTAACCACTGACATAACTCCTTCAATTCAAGTTGCTTTTGCCATAGATGTAACAGTTCTCCTGTTACAAAAACCTCATCAGTTTCAGTGCGTGAAGTCAACAGGCACTAGTATATTATAAAAGATACCTTCTGTTTAATTGGTGCAGTAAAATACTCAGCAGGTTCTACATACTTTGATACTGTAAAATTCCCTGAATCCTAATCATCCTATGTACCAGAACTGTCCAGGTTTTTGAAAATAACTTCTTTGTTAATGCAGGTGTATAAGCTGCCAACAGCTGTTTGATCTGGATTTCTTTCTCATAATGCTTTCCTAAAAGGCTTACCTTGCACAAAAATTTTGGAAACCCGGTTGCTATGAGGCTCTGCAATAAACAAATTTGCCTCTGTCCCATATAGTTTTTTTCTATGATCTTTGAAATACCCTTTTCTTTAACCAGATCATCCAAACTCATCATGGAATGTATCTGAAATCCAGATGTATATGGGGGGGAAATGAACCATATGGCTTACACTAAAGAGCCATGATCATGGGTTTCCTTGTCCACATCAGCCAGTTGTAACAAACCTCCAATTAACCCTTTGACTACCTTTCTGCAAAATCGCCACTTGGTCCTTTGGCAGTAAGCTCTGACTGGTCATTTCAAGTGGACAGGATTTTGTAATAGGCAAATATTCCCACCAATTTGCTTCATAATTTGCTAGTATTTCTACTTAAATAATTCATGATGTAATAGAATTAACTGGCAGGAGTGACACTGATGGGATTCTTATTATTGTCAGCATCTAGAAGAACAGACAAAAGACAGTGTGCTTTAAATAAGATTTTCCTGGTACATGGAAATTTTATCTGGGTGTCAGGATATCTAATCTCTGATTCTGAATTTCGGAGAGTCCTTGGGAAATTAATGGTTCTAGCCAGCATAATTTTTTTGTTTGTTCAGTTTGGTTTTCTGTTTGTTAGACTTACTTGGCTTCTGTTACGTGGAATAGGGTGGACAAGTTTAAATGAAGTGACAACACAAGTAAAGGCTGTACTATAATGCTGTGGAGAAAAAAAAAGGAGGAATTCAGTGGGCTTGTTCTTTGATTTTTTTCTTTGCAATGTTCACATATTTGCTACACAGGTTTTAGAAGCGTTTACATTTTAGTTCTTACTAGGCTTTGAATTTGTCAAAGTCACATACTGTATATGCAAATAGTAAAAATAAATCAGAAGACTTCAGCAGAGACACTGCTCTTTCACCTTGCTTTTACCTAGCCTGCTTTCCTGTTTATTCCTACTTTTAACCATCCTTTTTCCATTCCAGCTCTGAAGAACAGGGCATACTATACCACTTCCTCCATTGCATGGGAAATTTTGCTGCCTCTGCAGTTGATCTTGCTTAAAGATCCTTGTTTTACGAGGAGCTTAAAATATCCCAGCAAGAAAGAAAGCTGTTTTAATGATACAATACCACTTAAATTGCATGAAGACTTATCCAGAGGGGAAAAAAGACAGGGTGGGGAAGGAAAGTAAATTGCTCTTTGCACTCATTGTGGAGGTAGGTAAACGTCTGGTTTCTACCAAACTGAGGGCAGAGAAAGTTCCCTTTGTCAGGAGGAGGCCAGTGGACAAGGAAAGCTCTGCAGCTCAGTAGTGCTGGTTGTTTTGAAGAACTTTAAGACTTTCTCCATTTTCTAACAAGTCATCACTTTTTCCTTGAGCCCTCTGTTACATCAGTAACAAACAAAATACTGTTAAAAATGCAACAGTCCTCTCTAGGCTTTGCTTTGGCTAAAATAAAATGAGATCAATACATTAAAAATTGAATTTTAATGTTTTACTAAGCTGCGTTTATACTGAACTGAGAAAGCCTTTACACACCGAATCTTTTACAGGAATCATCACAAAAAGAACTACAATATTGAAAAAACCTTAAAAAAAAGTTCAATAAATTGTGATGATAGGAATATTATGGCAGTATGGAGAAGGAAATAGAAATGGAGTCTGTCACAGTAGACATTATTTTCTATTTCAAATGCTTGTAGAGCCTTAAATGTTTACAGAAAGCAGTTTGCATGTTTTTTAACATGGTGGTTAAACATAAGGAAAATTGCTGTTTCCATCATTCCACAACAGCTTTTTTAAGAAAATATATGTAGTTCATACTGAAGTTATAGTGTTATATGCTTAGTACTGTTGTGATCTAAGACACAAGCATTCTAATCTGGGGTGACTCAAAAGTATCAAGTACCAGCTAGTGATGCATATTGCTGTTAGGATCTATGTGCTCACCTAGAACCAGTATTTATTATTTAAATATTAGACACACTGTGCTTGTGTGTACTTTACCTGATCTAGTAACACTTGCAAAGCAACTTGAGATCTCCAAATTAAAACAGCTGTGGAATTCTAAGATGCTAAATTAAATGCACTGATTATTTAAACAATAGCTAAGAATCTATTAAGTCACATAGATTTATCCTGAAGTAGTATCCTGAAGCCTTGTACTAGGCTAGGAAATGACAACATATTTGCTTACTTCTTAATAAGATAGTTTGGTTTTAGGCCTGCTTGCCTCTAATTTTAGTGCATGAGGCATATAGGGTGTGTGATGTAGCTCTGTCTTGGACTACAGAAGTATTTCATTAGCCCTGAGCACAAAGAAATGCCACCATCTGAAGTCAGTGAAAATTTGGTTGTCAGCAATGGAGATGGCAATAGCTGGCACTCCAATAGGAACTCCAATTTTGAGATTTAATTTCAGTCTTTTTAATGTGATTGTACTATTTTCTCGTCTTCAGTCATAGGAAACTGCAGTATGTTACACTCATTTATCTAGAGCAGCTCATGATATTTCTGCTGTTTTTTTAACCTGCCAGATTAAAAAAAAAAAACCCAACAAAAAACCCCCAAAAAACCCCCATGGAGCATGTTACATGCCTCTCAGTCTGTCACATGTTCTTACATATGTGTTCTATTGAACAGTGGTCTTAAAAACATCAATGTACTTCTTTAGAGAATGGGGAAGACATATTGAGAAAGAAAATACATTATTGAACTTTTTATGTTCTTGGGCTAATAATTTCTTTGTCACAGAAATTAGCTAGTGCTGAAAGTAACACTTGAAATTACAAATGATATGTAGGTTTAGATGGCTGGTATGGGAAAGTTCTGTTTTTCCATGAGCCTTGACTCTCTTCAGGACTCTTTTTGATCAGTTAAAATTAGGATTTGTAATTTTTTGTATGTATATTTGATGTTCTATATAAAAAATACATTATTGGAAAACAGGTTTTCACAGAAGTGTTAAATAGGACAAACCTCACCTAAGTCTTATCTACATTACCTAAACAGCATACAAATAAATCTGTAGATGGCAGTGTTTATTGAAAGAAACTACTTTTTTAAGGAATTAATGTGACTTTTAAAGCATATTTTAGCTTGAAGAGCATTAGCCTGGAAAAAAGGATTCAAATAATTTAGAATATTTTTTTTTTCTCCTGCTTGCACTGTTTCTACTTTTGGTATGTAAATACGACTTCTGTTTAACATCTGCTTGTTATTCCGGCCTCTTTATTTGGATGCATTAGCAAAATGGTCTTGTTTTACCTGCCCATGACATCGCTGATCATTTTGCAACATGTTCTAATGTTACACCTTTGAGGTTACAAAGCTGTGAGTCACTCTGTGGAAAGGAGTATCACAGTCAACAGCAGAGAGTCACATCGTGTCCTGTTGCAGCAATTAACTGGCCAGAGCCCCAGACAGTTCAGGGACCACGGTGCATACGAGTGGGTGTTGAGAATGTATATTCCCACAGTAAGTCACTGCAACTCCACTTCTTGCATGTCTCTTTAGATCTGTCAGAAGCACTTTCCTGAATTGGTACCAAGATATTTTGCTTTCATCTGTTCTCCAGATCTGTGTGTCAGAAGGTGGTTCAGTGACATGGTAAGAGCAAGGCATTTATGATTGACATGTGTGCCTGAAGGGCAGGATCCCTCTGAGCTAATAGTTCCTAGATGGTTTCTAGTGTGAATGCTTGGTTCTAGTATCCATACTGTCTAATCTCAGACTTTTCATTTTTACATGGGAAAAAGCAATAAACAATCTTTTTGGATTAAGGAAAATTTTCTTGATAGTGGCTTTTTGCTGACATAACTTAGTTTATTTGAATACTGCCAACAGGAAGTCTCTTCTGCCTTGTCTTGCTCAAGTGACTGGCCTTTTTCACGTAGAGGTACATAGCTTTAATTCCTATACAAATTCTTTTTATCAAGATATCTCTGAAATTTAGAGTCATGGAGGAAAAAGTTCACAGCCTGGGAACCTGCCATTAGGTTATTACCAGCAGGTAATATTACCAGCAGGTTCTGAGGAACAGGGTTAAATTTGAGCATGAGATGATAAATACAGGTCTTGGTTTGGGGAGATTTTCTGCAAAACGGTAGTAGCATGTGATTCCTTAAACTGTTATTTGGGAGGACTTCTGGGAAGGACTGCTTTTTATTACAGATAGATTCTTGTAATGATTGTGTTATGAACATCCAATTGCTCTATTGAACTGTTACTCTCACTGCTGTACTTGTTGCAACACTTTTAGGAGACTGTTCAAAACTGCAACTGCTCTTGAAATAGTGTTAAACGTTTTCAACAGGTAATGACATAAAAAATATTTTTTTTCCAGAAAACCTGAGGAATCAGGAAGAATTTTATGCTAAGTCTTCTAAGAGCAATGAGTAATTATTAAGCCACTTCTAGTGATACAGTTAATGATCAAAACAGCAATGTCAGAAGTATAATGAGAACAGTGGATTAAGTATAAGGAAAGGCATTTGGTAATGTAGTGTTCAGTTAATGGCATTGAAACTGCTGTTTGAAAATAAATTTAATCATAAGCATAGCATGTGGGAGTAGTACATCTAATTGATCCAGAGATGATTAAAAGGCAAAAAAGAGATTTTTTTAATTGATCATGCTGGGTTTGGATCACATGCTTCATCTGTTACTGGGTTGCAGCAGAAACTTAAGCAACATCCCACTTGATTTGGTTGAGCTAACTGTTTGCCTTTCTCTGCCTTCATCCTTTTAACACCTACATATGTATATATATATAATTGCAGGAAGTAAGATTTAAGGGCTCTTTTTAGATAAATGATATCTGAAGCATTCTGGGTTTTGCAAGCCTCTGATGGGTGTGGATCCTGGCTTGGGTTAGGCTGAATGATTCAAAAAAAATGCCAACCTCCTAGAAGAACACAAGGGATATTTTTTTTTAATAAAAACTCAGTACCTGAAAATCATGAATCAGGCAGGGAAATATCACCAAGTAGTTGCTGTCTTGTTGGGGCAGCACTGGTCCACAGCAGTTTTAATTTTTTAATTTCTCCTGAATATGTTATGGGGGGGTATCCCAAGTGGGAATGAGTTGGTCTCTATGTGTTGTATAACTGATACACCTGCACAGAAAATTTTAGCACCCCCTTCTCATGAGCCCTATTATATGGAGGATATTTCTTCTTCACTGTTCTGTAGATCATCTTTCATTCTGTTAACAAGGTTGTTGCTGGGGGTCAGCTGTGTCCAGATAGGGGTATGTTACTCTTTCTGTGTTTCCTTTTTAAAAAGCTGCCTTTTTCCAATGCAATTTGTTTGCTGTTCCTGTCTGCCCAAGCAGACTATTTGTGACAAGCTACCAACTCGAGCTCATTGGATATAGACAATGTGCTAGACTGAGTGTAGGCACTCAGTGTTCTAGCCTCTGTTTTGAGAGGGAAGTTCTCCCCAGGCATTTGTGGTAGAATAAGCATGTTTGTAGTTAGACAAGAAGTTGTTGGAATGGTCTCATTGTTTGGGAAAGGTGCCTCCTCGCATGCTCACTGTACAGAACTTCTGTGACATATCTCAGGACAGGTACCTTGTTTGCCATTTTGGTGCTTGGGATTTTTTTACTATTTATAATTTTTTTTCATCAATACACGCATAAAAGGAGGTGTGTCAGCCATACCAGTGGTTATATCTGCATTTTTCAGCATGGTATCCATTTAAAAATTCTCTTCTCATTTTCTTTCCTGGCCTAATCGTGGAAGAATAAAGTTTAATTATTTCTGGTACTCCCTTTCTTCTAGCCTTCAGTGTTTCTACTCTCAGCTTAGCATCTAGAATTCAGGAAACACAATCTTGAACTTTTTTTTCTAATTTTGGTCTTTTTATTGGTGTTCTTAATCATCTCATAAGGAAAGGAGTTAGAAATCTCACCACACCTCTGTTTAACTACTTCTTTCTAAAAATCCTAAATGTCTACTTTTCTTTCCAGTTTCTTTCCACTTATGCACCCCTGCCCACCTTCTTCCCACCCAGGTATAACTGGGTGAACCTGCTCTTTCAAAAGTGTGTTTGGTGTGCTTGACTGAGACAAGCAGAAAGGTAGCTGAGGTTGGGTAAAGGGTGAGCTAAAGAGAAGCCATTAATATGCATGCTGCTGGCTGTTCTTTTTACAGGTTTTCTCATAATCCAAAAGTTCGTCTCACTGATTTGTCGAATCTTACCTTCAAAATGAAAGCAGTTTGAAAAGTGACTAGAATCCTGATATAGCTCACCTTAGGTAGTACTGCAATAAGAGGGAAAACAACTTACAAGGTAATAAAGTAAATGTATGGAAAATATTTCTTATTTTTGGTTTCCAAAAGGAAATTATTTTACAGCAAATATGTTCATATTATTTTGTTTCCTTGATAGTACTCAGATGTTGCTCCTTGTTTTCCAGCTCTAAAAGAAGTGTCTAAAGCCGTACTATATTTCTGTCAGAATGAAATTGTCTTTATTTGTGTCAGTAAAAAATTCTTTGGTTTCCTTCTGCCAAATGTATATGACAGACCTATCTGCTGTGGTTGCCAGCCCTAGCCAGGATGCTGTCCAGGATATGATGGTGAAAAAAGTAAAGCTATAATAGGAGATGTTTTGTGGTAAACTGCATATACCAGATGTTGCCTCCTAAATTTACAGAAATAGAGATTGTCTTAATAAAAAGTCATTTCAGATTTTAATAAATCATTATTGTAAATGCATTAAATATTTTCCTTCACATGTCTGTTTGTGTCCTGAGTCCTTACAAGCTTGACAAAGCTATGGGTCATTGACTTTTGCAGCTTAACTATGCATCAAATAAAAAAAGCATTTCACTTTACTTCTGTATTATGCAAAAATATAAACAGAAGTCTTGATATTGTTCATCTTTCCTGTATATTATTTCAAATACATAATTTTTTCATTGTTGTCTAACTTCTGTGCTATTGTTCTGAGAAAAGATAAATGAGACTGAAACAAATATTTGATGAGAAATAATTTAGTTTCTTTATAATATAATAAAATATTTTAGTTATTAGTTTCTATCTCATAACTTACACCTTGTGTTGTCCACTGTTTTTTCATTGTGCTGTCTACAATCAGACCCACAGAAGATTCTTTCTCTCAATGGTTATACTAATTTATAACCCATTAGTGTGCATGAATAACTAACATTTTTCCTTTCACACAGGCACAGGGAAATGTAAATTAAGTTTTTGTTAGCCAGCGAGGGAGATGTCTATGTAAGGGTAGAGTATTAAATTCCTATTTTTAATTTCTGTGGTAAATGCAGTTAGAAATAAAGCTGCAAATATTTTCCCTTTCTTAAGTAATAAACCCAGTTTGTTAGTTATAACAGTTTTTTGTGTATACCTGGCTTTTTAAACTCTGCTCTAAAAGTATTGTGCTGACATTGACCAACTTAATAGTCCTAATTGTAGCTAGCTAATTACAGAAACCCCTGGGTAGGAAAATAAAGTGGAGCTTTTAAAATAGCCTTTTTGATTCTAGAGTCTAATCTGAAAATGCTTTCTCTAATAATTCTTCAGAACTGCTTGAGTCTATCATTTCAGTGCTTACTGTTGTTAAACTTGTCCATTTTTTATTTTGTCTCAGAACCCATTATTACCATGTCTCTCTACTCTCATGTCAAAAAGAAATTGAGATTATCCATTCTCTCAATCTTCTGTGAGAAGAAGCTGAGACACCTAACAAGTGTGATTTGTTTGGTTTTGTTGGTTGACTTTGTCTGTTTGTTTATCTTCTATCACATAGCACCTTTCCTTTCAGAAAAAAAACCCCAGAGAAACAAAACCAAATAAAAGAAAATATCACATTGTCCCTCATCTGAAAGATAGAGTTCAAATAAAGGATTGCAACTTGGGTTCCATAAAACAGCTCATGACTGGCTGCTTGACTGTCTTCAAGTCAAATAGCTTTAGCAGAGCAAACTCAGAAAACTCATCTCAGAATTACTATCTAGGTAGGTCTCTTACCAGGCATGGGAGATAGTGGCACTAGTTCGTGGGCAGAACTCAGTGGAACATGAACGTCATCACCAGTTTTTAAGTCTTTGCAAAGTGCTTCAGCCTTTGGTTGAACAGCTTTTTATTCCATTATATATGTTATTATATCAGTATGTAAAGGTTTGGGTTTTTTAGTAATTAAGTAAAAAATCAGGGACCTGAGTTGCTTTATACACCCTTATATTTCTTGCTCCCTTGTTTTTGCAGTATTAACAGTGATAGTCAGTATTTTACAATAAGCCTTAATTGACCTAGAGCCCTGGGGAGTAATTTTTGGTCTGCATCACCTAGGGGTTGTGTAGGACTGAGTTGCTCTGCAGGTTTACTTGCAGCAGTGGCAGGCTGATCTTGATGATCAAACTTTATGTTCTGGCAGTTTTGAAATTTTTATTAAAAAGTGTCATCTTAAAAGATCATTTCTTACATATCAGGAATTCCTTTTTAAGTGGAGGAATGCATTTTTATCAACCAGTTCTGTGGACAGCTTCAAGACTGATGCCTGCCTTGTCACTGATAGCACACACCACTGTGCTGTGATTATCTAACATGGTTCTTATCCTATCTAACATGATCCTTATCCTGTAATATGAACTTTTTTCTTACAGAAAAGTCACAGGGTATTTTGTAAATAAAGGAGGAAAAAAGGCAGTTACGTTCATAGCTGTGTAATGGTGGGTTTCTCCTGCTGTCACTTATGTAAATCACAGCTTGACATAAATCTGCGCAATTTCAAGAAGTCTTGCTTTTAGCCTCAAAATCTTAACTATTCAAAATGCAGCTGTACCTGTTTGGCTTAGCACAAGTAACTTCAAGATCTCATGAAGAGAAACTTTTAACCTCATATAAATTTTTCATTGTGTCCACTGTGAAAGGTTTTTGAGTAAACTCAGTAACTCATGATATTCTGCTGACATCTGCCATTAAAAAAAAAAAAAAAAGACATTGCTTCTCATTTTTGACTGGGAGAAAACCCTTTGTGAAAATGTCAGTCAGTGACCCCATCCTCATTCTTTTGTACTTGAAAATGTTATTGGTTTTCTGAAGCTTGACTAAATACTGGGATTTAACCTACTAACCTGGATCTCAGCGTGGCCTCTGGAAATGGGATGGATGTGGGCTGAGAGAACTGCATGAAAAATGGGGGATTGTATGCTGCCCCACCCTTTGTCTTCATGTGGAGCCCTCTCTGCCCCTTTACCCAGACAGTGAGCTCAAAATTCTTGGGTATCTTTAGGGGGAGAAATTACCTCACCTTTTAATTTTTTTTAAATTTATTTTTTATTCTGAATATTAAGATAACTTCCATATTGCAGAGGCAAATTTAGACTATTTCAAGAGTAGAAAAGACCAGGGCTTACAGTTCTTTTGTAACTGGAATAATGGTGTTTTGTTTCCAACTTTTTCTATTAAGTTCAGAAAGTGTTTGGACTTGTATAGAGTTGTTTTAGGCAAGAGCCATACACCAAACTAAGCATACTTTCAAAAAGAAATGGGTTAAGGATCCATCGTGCTGCATGGATTCACATGGTAGAGTTTATACTGCATGATCTTTGCAGTAACATTCCAGTAAAGATGATTCCAGTCTCCGGGCTCTGACAGGAACTCAGGCTCTTTCTCTTTTAAGCAGTTGTAAATAATTAATTTTTGTTATGCTCTAGGTAGTTCAATACTCTTTGTTGCTCAGCTGTTTGAGATTGCTGGCATGTGCCTTTTATTGAGTCACAGAAGGTATCAGTCTTGGATTTTTGCCCTTTTAACCTCAATAATACCATTGTTCTGGGATTATTACATGACAGTATGAAGAGGAAGAAGTTTAAGCTATCTTTGGAAACATAAACCTTGCAAGCTTGTCTGACTTGGATTTTCAGGCTCTTAACTCCTTTCACTGCTTCTAGACTGAAAGCAAACAAACCATGGAGTTTTCAGAAAACTGTTTTCTACTGCAACTTCCAAAGAACCAAATGTATTTTTTCAAGTGTAAAGTGAAAAAATGTGCCCTACATTTGGTACCTGTTATTTTTTCCATTAGCTTCAATATTTGGCAAAAGTTGTCCCTCTTGTTTTTTCTAAATGCAGGTACGTTATCTGCCAGGACAATTATTGTTTCTGATTAAGCTGTGAACAAACTGTTAAAACCCATTACAAGTCTTGATATTATGAGGATTACTAACAGAGGGCTTTCACCGTTTTAAGAAATCTTTTAGAAAAAGGAGTAGTCTCATTTTCTTATGTATTCAAGGCCAAAGTCTGAACTTCCTCTGTTCAGATTCTAGATCTGTTAGGACTTTATTTAATGTAAACTTAGTCAGCAAGATTTCAGTCAGTACTTTCATAGATCATGTAGAAAGGCAGATCAAAATGACACTTTAGTAGGTCTAAAAGTTTATACTTGTTTTGGTGCATTGGTATAAATAGAAATAGATTGTCACAGAATCATGTGCTTCTGAACAAAATAATAAGTTCTCATTTCCCTTATTGTGTGTCAACAATTTCAAAAGGCTTAAAAATACATTCCAGTTTAAAAAGATATTCTTGTACTAGTTATAAACTCCATAGACCAAATGACAGCATATGAACACATCTGACTTTTGTCTGATGGTTCCATGGAGTGTGGTGTTACAATGTTTGTTGAAAATTGTGTGCAGTTTGAAGTGCTTTCAAGAAGTTGGCCTATAATGCCTGAAAAATCAATCTCTGCAAATTCAGTATGAGTTGCACCATAGTGAACACCAACACACAGCTATTCTGCTAATGCTTCACCAAGCCTGTGATATATTCTTCACTGTTTTCCCTCTTGTGATTTCCATGTAAGATCTTACCAAAATGGGATCTTGCCCATTTTGCCTGTCTAGAATGAAAGGTCTGGTACTTTCACAGTACTTCACTGCCCAGGTGCATATGTTGTGCCACAGAAACTCATGCCTCATAAAAGATCTGTTCAGTTTCTCCGGAATATTAAACTATTTTCCATATTTTTTGACACCATGGATTGAATTAACATAGTCAGATACTGGTGAAACATAGATAACTGCTTGCCAAAAATATCCAGTGTGCACAGATTAAGAATGTTAATCTGCAAATACTTGAAGCATTGGCTGTATCAATTTTAGCAGTATTAAGACAATGTACTGGAATACAGTTTTTGGTTGTGGAAATGAATCCAACAGCTGTCAGTCTGCAGCTGCATGTCCATCTGTATTCTAAAAGTATTATGAATGTGGACTCAAAAACTATTTCTCTAGTAAATATCTGGGAATAGTTTACTCTCTAAGTGTAGCTCCTATAGCTTTTATCTTGGTTAAGATTCAGTTTTCAATATATTTCCTGGGAATAGAGAAGCTCTTTGGAATTCATAGCAGTATAAGCCAAAACTGCCAAACAGTATGAAAAGTAAGATCCTGCTAATTTGTCCACAACTAGAGAATTCTGTGAGGACTTCAGCAACTAGCAGTAGCTATTCATAAGTCATCAGGTAGAATGCTTGTGCTGAATAATAAATTATACATATATTTAAAACTGTAGTTGACAGAGTTCTTTCATTGTTGCTGCTTTACTGTTTTGAGTAGGTTTTTTAAATGTGTGTAAGCAGCTCTGAGACAGAGTAATCAATTTTTGTAATTGACAATTGTAGGGTAGATTAAAGCCCTGCCCTTTGGAAAAGTGGCCAGACTGCTTTCCCTGCTTGTAAGAGATATGAAGAGCTATACCTGACCCATGTGTTAAGGCCATTCTTTCAAAAGGATTTGAAGTAAGGCTTCCCACCATGGTTGAAATTACTTGGAATGATGAAGGGAACCCAGGTCCAATTGAATATACAGGGAATCTTGAGGGAAAGACCAGTGTCAGATTTGTGGATAAAGTTCTCTGCTTTTATTAAAAAATAAATACAGAAAATAAAGCAGACTTCTTTGGGGTTAACTGAGACACTGCAAAAGAAAGTTATTAACAACAAAAGAAGTAGTTTCCAGTTAAATAAAATATTCAGAAAAAATGAGGGTTTGGTTAGAAATGTGACTGATAGGTCAGAGCAGCACTTTTTTTTTTCAGAAGATCAGGATTGAGAGACTGAACAAAGAACTTTTTCATTTTAAGCAACAACAGAAAAACAGTGACCTAAAGTGTTAGTTCTGACAGCTCCTTAGCTTCATTTTCTGAGGAGATTGTATTTAATATAATCATGCTTCCTCTTTCTGCTAAAAATTTCTACCCCTTTGTCCAGTGACATTAATCAAAAATCCAAATATAATTAATTTTTAGATTCATAGAATCATTACAGTTGGAAAAGACCTCCAAGATCATAAAGTCCCATCTTTGAACAATCACCACCAGTCAACTAAACCATCTTCTCCTCTTCTTGAAAACCAGCAGCTGGATTAAAAAACCAACAAGCCCCAGACCCCCAGTGTATTGCTGTACCTAGGAAAGGGAACACAAAACTCCTTTGGTGACTTCATGGCGCCTAAAGCAAATCCATGCCCTGCCTTTCTCTGCCTTGCCCCTTGCCATAGGTTTGTACCCTTACTTACCATGGCAAAGCGCTAATTGAGTTTTCTTCCTCCTGAGTTCAGATCCCAGTGAAAATGCACCACTCTGGTGGCGTTCTCAGCTGGATCAGAAGCCTTAAGCAGCTTTACATGCAGCCTGGTGGCTTTGGAGCAGAATGGGAACATGTACCCAAAGGCATGAGAGAGGTCAAGGCACGGCCCCCAGCGTAGAAATCGCTTGAAGTTGCCATGAACATGAAGGCAGCCTGTTTCCCATGTGTTTGACTTCAGACTGCCCACGTCCCTGGGTTCTTGCCTGGTTTTGTTACTCCCCATGAGTGTGGGAGCCAGGGCTACCACGGTGATGGCACAGGGAAGCAGCCTTTACTCATCATCCTGTTCTTGTGCCTGGCTGTCTAACTCAGCCTCACTGTGTTTTCTTCAGAGTAAAGTCCGATAGATGGTGGATGTGGGTGCATCTAAAGGATAAAGTAGCTGTTGTCTCAGTGTATCAAATTGCATTTCTGTAAAAGTGAAAGAAGTTCATGTAAATGAAATGCATAAGTAATACTTAAGTTGGAGGTATTTCAGTCCCTAGAGAAGAACAGAAATATTACAGTTGATTCCTATTCACAGTCATGCTAATGACAAGTTTTATATTCATGTCAGCTGAGTATGTTCAAGATCCCTGGGAAGATTAGGACTCTGAAATAAGCCAGGAAGTGTACCAGTGGAAACTTTGTGGATACATGAGAGAAAAAATGACAATAAGTATGTAAATCAAAACCAAGAGTTTAGGAGTTTTTGACTGAGGGATGTGTGTATGTGAAAGCATCTGATCTATTTGCAAAATTATTGGATCACAGAGCAGGGATGTCATCACTCCATGGGTTTTGGTGAACATAGCCGTAGCTGGTACTTAAGGAAGTAGGGAAAGAAATATTCTAAGTTTGGAGAAGAAATGCTCAAAATTAGGGAAAGTTCGTGGAATTTTTCATGCAAGAAAAATTACATAATCAACCTTGATTGATGGGATGTCTTTGTTAGTCCCAAATTTGCTACAAGTGCATGCAAATCAGTTCTTATGGTAATAGCCACAGGGAGATACTGTTATGAAGAATACTTCATTACCCATTGACATTTTAACTAGTTTGGACCCGATCCACGGATGGTTTCAAATGACTAACATACCTCACTTTCTGATGTAAATTACCAAAATTAAAAAAAATAATAATAATAAAAGAAAAGGAAAAAAAAAAAAAAAAAGAAGAAAAAAAAAAAGGTCTAATCCCCTGCTTGGTTTCTGCTTTAATTCACTTGTACCAGAGATCCAAAGGCTAGGAAGGGGAAGAGCCAGTAGCAGGCTAGTGTGTACTGTTTAGAAGAATGGGTTTCCAATCTGACTCGTTGATCTCAAAGGTCTTTTTCAACCTAGTTGTTTCTCTGATTCTGTCTTTAAACTAACCTTTCACCATTTTTTAATGAAGTGAAAAAAATTTGGTAGATCTATGTGATCTGCATGTCAGGGCCTACCCGAAGAACTTCTCTCAGAGACCGATGGAGCGTGTGGGATTCCAGCCTTGCCCCGGCTCCCGCAGAAGGGGGATCTGAACGCTGATTCGCGCTCCTGCTTAAGCTCCCTGACCTCCGGAGGGGCTGGAGAGCTGGCGGGCTGTCATTGCCGCATCAGGGAGCGGCGGGAGGTGCCTTCCAGGAGCCCAGCACCGAATGCCCGGAGAAGCTGGTCCTGCCTTTCTCCTGGCTGCCGGGGTGCACTGGGGTGCGCAGTGCCGTGGGGGGTGCGGTGCGCGGTGCAGTACAGGCTGAATTGGGGTGCGCAGTGCAGTGGGGGTGCATTGCGGGGTGCATTGCGGTGCGGGATGCCGTGAGGGAGGGGCTGGCGCCCCGGGCCCGGCTCCACTAGGTGGCAGGATGCCGAAGGGCTCCGCACTGCTGTCCTGCAGCCCGGGCGGATTTAGCCGTGCCTCTCTACGTATTGTCTGAGAACATGATAAAATGCGGACAGTTTCCTGGAGTCCTGCCTGCCCCGCGTTTCTTACTGGTTTTGTCATTAATAAAGCAGAATCGGAAAGGATTCGAGGGAGGTCTGAGACACAAAGGAGCCCGATGCGGTGACAGGGTAAGAGGGCACTTGTTGGCTCGGCCATCTACGAGGAAGAATTGCCAAGGCAGAGAGAATGCTTTATGAAAGCACATCGGGGTGTAGCGAGAAACGTTGGAAAAAACTGTCTGCAAAGTTTGCAAAGAGTACCAGCTGGTTAAACTGTAGCGCAAGCTATAAGTCCGTAGGAAAGTAGGCTCGCTTCTTCACAGAGCCGGCTTAGAAGGCAACGGCTGCATGATTAAGAAAACACGGCCTTTTCCATCCGTATTTTTTTACGTTACAGAAACGAAGGGACGCTGCAATGTGTAAATATCAAAATAAAGAAGCAAATAAAATTAAATCCTGCACAGAATTAAATCACATGCTCTTTTTTTCTTGCTTCTTGTTTTTGTCTCTTTCAAGTGTGCTTTCTGCTATGCACCATTAAAGCAGTGATTTTGTTTGTATGTCACGCATATAAAGCTTCAGAAACAGCCTTAGTGTTAGATCTGGGTATTTGAGCTAAACTCATTAAAGATATAAGTTCAGTTCCCATTCCTCTCGGTTCAGGTACGGGCCTGACAGAGAACTTGAAAAACTGAAGCAAGTGTGTTTTAAAGTGGGTATGATCGCGTATGATCGCCCTGCACCTTTCCCGGTGCTGACCGCCCGCCCTCTGCCTTACGCCCCTGCGCCGCTGCGCTCGCCCGCGGGACCGCGGGACCGCGCACAGGCGGAGGGGCGTCGGACGGGGGCTCCTGGCCCCGGGTACCCACCAAGGCCAAATACCGCTAAAGTTCGGCTCCCGCGGCTCTCGGTGGGTTGCAGGCAGATTCCCTGTGTACTGGGACGGGCTCTGCGGTGAGGAGCTGCGCGCTCGGGAGGGCGAGGGGGTGTCCACGCCCCGACGGGGCTGTCCTCGCTGCGCTGTCCCCGCTGCCCCGGACCGAGGGCAGCAGACCCATCTGGAGGGGTGGTTTCCCCACCTCGGCACCTGGTCAGAAGGGGGGTTTAGTGCTGGGGAGAGGCTAGAGACGCGGGGTGGGGTGACTCGGGAAGCCGAGTCGGCAGGTGGAGGTAACGGGCTGGGCGAGAACCGTCGGGGAGCCGGGGAGGAGAGGGTGCGGGGGGAGCGGCGGGGCGCGCCCGGTGCGCGATGCCGGGCGCGGCGGGGAGGCGGGGGAGGAGCGGCGACGGCGGCAGCGCACGGGCTGGGGCCCCAGCCCGCCCGCCTTAGAACCGGGGCAAAGCAGAGGCGGGGAGAGGGGCCGGGGCAGGAGGCGGACGGTGACATCAGAGCGGCCGGGCGGATAAGGTGGGAGAGCCGCAAGAGCGGAGTGGGCGAGCGAGGTGTCAGCGACTAGTGGCTGCCTCCGGTTCCCCACTTACCGCATCTCACCTCACCTCACCTCACCATGCAGAGGTCTCCCTTGGAGAAGGCGAACATCTTCTCCAAACTTTTCTTCAGGTGGGAGCCCCGGTGCGGCGAGACTCGTGCGGGCGGGGGCAGTGGGCCGGGCTGGGCAGCGGCGGGCGGGAGCTCCGCAGGGACTCCGCGCCCCCCTCTCAGCCCATTACGCTCTCCCGGGGAAGGGAACCGAGCTCTGGGAGCCAATCTGCTCTGGAAAGGTCTGTGGGGAGAGCGGTGGGAGTCTCGCTTGTTGGTCAGATCACTCTTTTTTGTTGTTGCTGGGGTTTTAGCACCAGGAATGGGCTCTGTCAGGTGTCATAAACCTTTGCTGGACCCGGACAGATGAATTTATGACATAATTTGAGCAACCTTTGGTAATTGCTCAACTAGTTAATCTGTTATTTCATGTAAACTTTGAGAACACAATGGGGTGGTAGGGAGCAGAGGGGAAATGCTCTCAGAACAAGGATTCCTTCTGTTTGGCTCTTTGAGTGTTCAGCGTTTGCTCAATGTGCAAGTGTAATATATGATCTTACTGGAAACAGTTCCTTGTACACCTTGAAAATGTTCTCTTACAAGCAAACTTCCTAGTGCCTTTTCTTTCTAAAAACTTCAAATAAAAAAAGAAGGAGCTAATACCAGTGCTTGGGCACAATGTACTTTATAAGACAATATGGAAGCTGAATACTTCTTACGTGACATCGCTAGAAATGACACTGTGAACTCGAAAGAGCAAATAATCTTTTTGGCATTGGCCCATACAGCACTGGTTTTACCAGAGTACTGGTTCCCCCTTTTGTTACTGGAGGGTCTTTTGCATGGCAAGGAAGGACGGGAGGAAATCTTGTGTAAGATGTAAACACAATGGCTGAAATGAGAGCACATGGTGAAAAACTGACATTGTCATGAGGTCTCTGCCTGAAAAACGGAGGGCTTTTAGCTCACTTTTAAATCCTTTGGGGATAGCTTTCAGCAGGTTGGTCTGTATGTTTTTAAAAGTTTCTTAGTGGAAGGGAGTCTGTGTGAGTCACTGTTTGCCTGTCTCCCCCCTCCTTTGGCTCATTTTAACCCGATATGATAAAGGGGAATGATCCCAAATATAACCTGTTCCTAAAGTTTTACAAACATCCAGGTAAAAGTGATGATCCTATAGTTTTTCTCAAGTGGTGCTGCAGTGGGAAAGAAGTCATGCTTGCTGCCAAGTACAATTAGAACCAGAGAGTATGCATGACAGGAGTGCAAGCAATTACAGATTCTCCATAAATGATGTTTCAGTCAGCGCTCCTGTCAAGTATAAGACAGAAATCTATAGGAAGTAAGTCTATATTAATTTAATTGCTTGAGGGGGCACTTGCTCTATTTAATTTTATTTCATCATAAACTTCTATAAATTTATCATCCTAGAACCTAGGGTTTTGAAGGTGAGAAGAAAAAAACCCAATAAGATAAAGCAAATATATTTCTGATTCCTACCATGAATGCTTTCACGTCTGAAACCAGATGCAGTTCCTGCTCATTAAGTACATAATTAACCATCCTGAGGCCTGAGCTCATCTTGTAAATCACAGTCTTTAAGTCAATTGAATGGTGTTTTAATCATGTTTATCATGCATGATGCATTATACTGTACCAGCTATTGGTCAGGTAACTGTAACTAAAGTGATAATAATAAAGTATATGAAGTTAAGGAGAGGTTCATGATGACTATTAACTAGAGAAAAGAAATGGAAAAAAGATGTATGAAGAGAGATTGCTTTTTTTCAATGGTAATGGAATAGTTACTATCAAGTACAACACAGTACTTGTTTCAGTGAAGTAACTTTTATGAGTCTGCTATGCATTTATATGTGAGTACCAATCTGAATACGATGTGATAAGTTGAAGATCATGTTAGCAGAAATTATGTTAAATTATTAGCTATGATTATTCAGTAAATCTTGCTGATAAATGTATTACTATTTAATATTGTACAAGCTGCTATCAGCTGTAGGTGTGTAAGCCTATTGGCAAAGTTTTATTGCTTCATAATCTATCCTGTTTGAGTGAGAGTGATAGGTTTAACATGTATTAAAATCTCTGCTCACAATTGAATAATTTATACATGTTTCAGTATTGTTTGGACCGTTTTTCTTAATTCTTTGTGCAAAAAAAAGGTAACAAAATGTCTTGATATACAGAGACTAGTATCTTATAGAAACTGTTGCCTTTTTGTTGGATTGGTGATGGCTATACTACTGGGGCAAAAAAAAAAAAAAGATAATTGCTAGGAGTGGCCATGATAGAAAGTATTTAAAATTAGAAGTTAACTTTCATCCTAAATTTTAAACAATTTTGGTTTAAAAACTGGTCTTTGGTGGTTAAGAAACAAGGTGTGAAAACAAGTTGTTTGAGATCATCCATTAGGGGGACACTTAGGAAACATTAGACACTGAGAGTTTGGGGGTTCAGATTGTTTTGTTGTATCTTCCTTATTACATTTGCAGAGTTGATCTCTTTTGTTCCCAACCACATGCAAAACATTCTTTGTTCATTGGCAACTTTTTACCTTGCTTAAAGAAAACAGAGTTTTATGCAGAAGCAGTCAGATCATCATACGCTTATCTTCATATTCATTGTGAAGCTTCACTTTTGTCTTTATAACCATTACTTATTTTCTTTTGGAATTTTGAGGTTTTGAAGGGTCAAGGCCAAACCTTCTGTCACAAACAATATCGGACTACTTTGCAATCACCTAGTTTTTATTGAAAACTGAGATCAGGAAGTCTTGTTAATTAACCAATTTTTATCTGAGAACTGGCACACAGAGTTATTGTTGGAGTTTCAGAAATGGCTGCAACTATGGGACAATTCTGACTTTATTACTTTTCTTTTACATGCAACTTTAGGTGTTAAAATCTTAGTTCTCAAAAAGTAGTCCTTGTGCTTGTGTCCACTCTTTAAGCACATACTTTTTCTTTGGTACCTATCAAATGTGACAACTCTTGGCAAGACTGAGTACTTTAGTGCCTGTTTCATTATTAAATCCAAATGAGAAATACAAACTAACTCAGCTTTTGTGTCAAGTCTTCTCATGGATTCAGTCAATCAGATCTGCTTTACTTGCTTCTTGCTTTCCAGACTAGAGAAAAAGAAATCTATACATTTATACAGCTGTCCTGTGGTTCCTAGAACAATTTAGCCAGTACAGGATAAATGTTGGATTCATTCTTCTGCCCTGTGTGTGTTGTGAGGGCTAGGAAAAGGAATTCAATTCTATACCTCCCCTCTTCTAGGAGGACTAAGTGTTACCAGTGTTTGGCAGTGAAGGTGTTTTAGTTCTCTATCTCTGGCTCAACTACTTTTTAGAGCATGAATCAAGAGTGACTCTGTACTCTTCTGAATAAAAAAACTTCTTTGCAAGTCCTAATTCCTGGTGCGAGACTTCTTTAGAAGTCTGCTAATAACCTTTAAGGTGGATAAGGGAATTCAGGACTTAAGTTTTGAAAGTACTTAGCCCATATGCTACAGTAATGTTATTCTATCACTCTTTCAAGCTTAGTTCAGTCATAATTTCAAGTTTAAGAGTGTCTTGCACAAGATAGTTCCTAGTTTGAAACAGCATTTTCGTGAGAATTAAATTGGTTCCCTTCAGAGAAAGGAGCTAAAGCCAGACCTTCCCTGGGCAGCCCCTGCTCTATCCTTGAAATGTATATCTTAGAATTCAATGCCAACAAGTTACTTAGGTTTTTTGTTCTTGAACTGAAAAATCTTTTTGTTTTCCTTGTGAAGTTTGGGATTTAACATGTACATTTTTACTCCAAGTTTCTCCTGAAACTATCTTGAGTTCCTAAAAGTCCCAGATTTTGTATAGGAAGCTTAAAGGCCTAGTTCATGTCTATAAATTTCACTCTGGAGAGCAGGTGTCTGGAAATTGTCATAACTAATATATGTTTGGAGCCTCCCGTATCAATACCTAGCTATAGCACTTTGGTCATCTTTCCTCTTTGAATAAGGAGCCTCTGTGTACAGTAGCAGGTGAATGGCACAGTGTTATGCCTCAGTTTCTGGGGCAGTCAGCTTAGACACTTATACAAGGCAATTTTTCTATAGTATATTCTTATGGTCCTGTATGTATCTAGCCCTGGTGAGCTGCCTTTCACTTATCCCAGGCAATTGTAAATCCTGGCTCCTAGTGACAACCAAGCACAAATGCAGCTGCAGCACAGATTATGGCCCTGTGAGGCTGCCTGATCAAATATTTTGAAATATTTTGTCTGTTGCCCCAAGTGGTCCTTGGTCCTGCTGGTCTGCCAGTCCTTCAGACCTGTTTAAAACAGCAAGGTGTCAGCTTCTGAAAGTCAGATGGTTCAAAGATGTGCATGCAAGTTTTGAACTCCTTCTGAAAATTTGACTTCTATTGCTGTTTCCAAGATAAAATGTGAAACTTGAAGTGAACTGGAGAAAGGATGCAGAGTCTCCTACACTTCAAGTAATTTCAGTCAGAGGAATACTTTCTTTAACAATAAGGCTAAATTGTGTCCTTGGCTCAGTCTGATACTGCATCTGTGTCTAATGACCAAAAGTGCAAACCCTGTGTAGCACAGGGACCTTCTCTGGATGCTTTATAACTCTAAAGCACAGATGCCTAGATCAAGTTGCATCTTACTTCTCAAATATATTTAAAGTCCGTTTTCTTCCTGCAGGAGGAAGTCTTACTATATTGATACTCAAACTATGAAGCATTTGAAATATTTGCAGACCCTTTTGTACCTTGTTATTTTCTACATGCTTATTTGATTTTGGTGAGATAGAAAGCAATCCATCCAAATCCTTGATTTTTTTTTTTTTTTAATACTGTAGGCAATGACATGGTTAGTAGATTTATTATCTGTATTATAGAGGCTTCTGAATGCACTGACAGAAAATTGAAGTCCTTTGCACTAAGCAAAATATTTGATAAGGAAGTCTGTTTTGAAGATCTTGAAGTCTAAGCAGATAGCACAAAGGATGGGTTAAAAAGATGTTTCCTTACTAGTTCTGTAGGGAAGAAAGTGGGATATACAAGGATTGTGATTTATCCTAGGAGCATGTGGTGAGGTCAGTGCAATCTGCCTGAGATCTCCTGTCCAGAACTTTGATTGCACAAGAGTATTTCTGGTGTGACAAAGTTATTTCAGAATATTTCTGTAGTGAACCTCTTTCATACTGAAGAATCTAAGTCTCTGAATATCTACGTTTTTGGATATGCTAAATTTCAAAGTGGTGAGAATAGTGTGACTTATTGCAAGAGGTTTCTACAGGTTGCTGTTATCTGGGTTTGTATTTTTTCTCCTCACTCACACCCCAGCTTTGCAGCATACATGTATAGGTATAGTTGTGGAGGCAGGATGGTTCCAGCTTGACATCCAGGTAATGATGTGTCACATTATGTCTTTGTAAATAAGTAAGTTAAAGGTGAAATTTAACTAGTATATAAGGAGGCATGTTGGAACACATTGCCAAATTTTGCCATGTGGACTCATAGATGCAGTTCAGCTGCCTTCCATGAGAGTGGGGGTATGCCTGGGTGAGACAAGCAAGAACTCAGAGCCTGTTTACATATCAGTCTCTCTCTTATAAGCAAAAGGATCTGCATGAGCTTTTTTAGTCAGCAAATAGCTAATCTAAGGCTGCATTGTCATGAAACTCCCCAAATTAGGAGAGAATAAGTAGGCATTTAAGACATATTTTGAAACAGCATTGTTTTTCAATTTAAACCAGAAGCTTCGTGCCTGTCAGATATGGGTAAGCATCCTTCTTTCAGGAGAGGATAGGTAGGAAGGGGGAATTGATCCTGAAAGGCAGCGCTTGGAGTGGGCTCTTGCGATACAAATGTCTTGACTCCATGGGCAAGGTTGTGCCTTAGGAGAAAATCCTAAGGGATTGCTGGTAAAGGTACTTGGTTTTAGGTACATTCCTGTATTTTAATGCTGGTATTTATCCTTTATTTTTCCTCCCAACTTTTAAAATAAAGGATGTGTACTTTTGTTGTGTTGGAGTAATTCTGGTACCTTACTATAACTTTAATTCATTTTAAAGTTAATCTTTAAGTTCTGGAAGGCTTTTATTTCTCTGTTGGTAATAAATACGAAGAAAACAAAACCACAAAGGTCCCCCCAGTGTTGCTTTGCTCAAAGCCCAAGACTGTTTTGGAAATCAAAAGATATGAGGCATTTTCTCATTAATTTGCAAGGATGATGCTGGAGAATAACATCATCAAATACCAGGATACAGAGAAAATGGCAAAGAGCAAGTAGTAAGAGAAGTAGCACCTAATTCAGGGTTGATTCCATATCACTGTAATGGCAATTTACATTTTGACACTTGGTATTAAAATTAAATAAAGTGTGACTGTGTTCACCTGTTTCTTTATACCTGACCATGTACCAGTCATTGGGGTTGGAACAAATTATAGTTTTGGAAAGAGCCATTGCACCTGATGTACAACTCTATGCTATTATGAAAAGTATCTTAAAAAATGCATGGCTAACAGAGTGAAGTGTTAAATTGGGTGAAATGTGTTGCTATCCCTTAGTGACACATCTGGAAGATTTTAAAATTCAATTAAATCATGAATAGCATTGCTCTGCAACAGTTTTGCTGGGGCAAATTTTCTGTAATGTTACTTGTTCTTTCAAAGGACTAGGAGAGAAGAAATCTTTCTCTTATTTTTGCTGAGGGATATATAATTGAGAAAAAGAGTGAAGTTGAAGGTACATCCTCTCCTAGTGAGTCTAAATGTAGGTATATGCTGAAACAGCCTGGCAAACTCTGCTCATAGCACATCACTATCATTTTGTTAGCTTTGTTAAAGAAATATTTGAAGCATGTCTTACACTTGACTTTGGTGCCTAAACAATTGACAGATTGCAATACAATTAATATATTCTGTCCTTCCATCTTGCACAAGCTATCCCCTGATGTGCTTTGTTTTCTTTCAAATATCTCTCAGTACTTCCGCAAACTGAAATATCTTGACTACCTGACTAATTGTAAGGAAAAATGTATTGAATTACTGCTAAAGAAGCATTTAGAAATTAGATAAAAATTTGAACAAGTGTCATTTCACAAAAACTGGGCATAAAAGGCAAGACTTCCCCAAGAATTGCTGTGGCATAATCCTAATTAAGATTTGCTATTGAAATCCTGGGGTTTCAGCAGAACATTGAGTATTCTTAAAATGGTGCTGCTCACAGCTAGTGGCAGAGTCAATAATATTGCAGCTAAATACTTTCCATGTCAAGTAACACCTCATGGGGAAGATTTGTTTATTAGTGAAGAAATTAAAATCTTAATTTTTGTGATATGGGGGAAAAAAACAACTACAGCAAAACAGAAATCCGTAGGATCTGCATTTATTTTTGTTGTTGAAACTTTGCAATAATTATATTTAAATATGAAACGATATTGCAGTTTTTTGCTTATAAAGGGGAAAATGCTAAAATCAATATAGTTTTCAGAATATATAACATGCTTTTTCAGTAGGTTACTATTCAAAACAAAGTAACTGCAACCATACTCTGTTGAGGGTGACCAAGGGGCAGGGAGCAGGAAAAAGGCTGCTGTGTTCCATGGGCATGCTGACTTGTCCCATCTGTTAGCAAGGATCACAAAAAGCTAGGGTCACATTTTACAGCTGCATTACAGGATGCTTAGAGAAGACAGCTGGTGGTGCAGACACTCTTCTGGAGAAACAGTTTTAGGTGTACTTCCAGTATAAAGTAAGCAATAAGTTACAATTTGCTGCCACTGGAGTGATGGGTAGATTTTGGGGGAGGATGGGAGTGCAAAACCTCTGATGTAGTGTGGTCAGAGGGACTCTTTGGGAATGTCTGAGATCTACATGGTACCTCAGCCTTTTCTTGCAGTTGGTAAGAATTCATGGCTCTACAAGCATCTTGTGAATCTTAGGCTCCAAAACATCATAATTACGGCTTGATTATGTTCCTTCCTCCCTGCCCTCCCCCCACATCCCCCTTAATTGTTAGGAGGAAGGATAAATTAAAGCCAGAGGCACTATTCTTGCTCTCTCATTGAATTTTAGGTCCAGTTCCTTAGAAGCTGCAGTCACTATGCTTAATTATATTTTGCACAGGTATGAATGCTTTGTAGAAGGGAGTGAAACCAAGGTCACCTCTGCACTGCTCAGTAGATGTTGCTGTGTTGTGCACAGAGCACCTGTTGAAATGGTACCAGTCTGATCAGTGACCCTTGTAGGAAAGCTGCTCTGTTTTGCTGGTCTTGGGTAGCCCAGCATCACTGCTCTGTTACTGTCTCAGCAAACTCTGCTTCTTGATCTGAAGAGCCTGATGCAGCTAGGGTATTCCTGTGCTCAGGAAGAAGATCTGGGCGCTTGGCTTAGCAGCACAGATGCTCCTTCTGTCTTCAGTGACATGCAAAGCAGCCTTAAGGGAGAGTCAAATCCTATTGACAAATTGTCTGTGTTAATACTTTCTGGAAAGCCAAAGACATCTGTCCTATTGATACAATTTGCTTGAGTGGGATGAGTCTGAACATGCTGTAGAAAGCAATAGCTGTGATAAGAAATCTGTTACATACTGGTTAAGTAAATGACAAAGAAATGATCATTAGAGATCTACCAAACAGTATGTTATATATGTGATATTTATATATGAAGTTCGTAATGTATGTTTTACTACAGACTGTAGATAACAGATGTGGAACTTGCCTTCTTCTTTTCTTCTTTCCTATTGTACATCCTTGAAACTTGTTCCCTGCTGGGTTTCATATGTGTGTACCCATAACAACATTCCTAGTTAGTGGCAAAACTCTCACAGCACTACAGGTTTCTCTGTGAAAGGGTTCATTAAATGCCAGCCAGTAATCCAATGGCATTTGCTAACATAATGCTGTAAAGCCAATCTGTTTCCTTCTTGCTCTCTTCCTTTCAGAATAAATTTTTTTCTCAACAACCTCAGAGAGAACCTCAGCATTAATGCTGACAAATTATTTCCAATAAGCCAAAAAAATAGAAGAGCCATATTGATTGACAAACTGACTATGCTGTATCACCTAGTGTTATGGAAACGTGGGTAACTACAGATTATATTGCCAGTTAAAATAAATTTATAGTCATTTTGCATTTCAAATCTTTGCAAAGAATCTAGAATATAATGGCTATAGGAATGCTATAGGAATCTGGCAAAAAATTGTTTTTATGAGATATTTATGTGTTTTAGGTCTAGTATGCTCCTTTTAATAAAACACAAACTGCCTCCCACAGTTCTTGACAACACAACTCAAGCAGCTGTTGAAAATGCACCTTGAGACAAACATCACACACCAGGCCAGCTCCTCCCATGATCACCACTGCAACCTGAAGCCACTTGTCACTTGTCACAGTGTACGAATTGGCCGGATCTATTTAGGGTGGGACTTCCAAACAGGGCCGGGGCAGCTGGGAGATGAACATCTCTGTGCAAGCCCTGCCAGCAGCTTGCAGTAGGAACCTGGCTGAATACTAGGAGGTCCCCAGGCGAAGGTGTCAGCACTGCTCCTTTAGCTGGCTGGAGGAGTTTTTCTAGCACAGTTGCAGCTACCCTGATGAGCAGTGAGATGGGGATGAGGACTGCATAAGTCTTTATCAAATGCTGACTTGGGAGAGGAGGGTAGTTTAGGGACCACATAATTTTGATGGCAATGATAGATGCATCTGGTTATGACAGAGTTAAGCACAGAGTAAAACGAGAGACATTTCTAGAAATACTGTAGATCTTCTAAGCGTGCTGCCTTTCCCAAATGATAATACAGCCACTCAGCTCTCTTTCTAAATGTTATTTTGTTAATAACACATTTTGTTGGTTCGGACTGTGGCAAAATGCCAGGATAGGTGTTAACCAAAACTATGAATAAAATAAAATATGTGGAGGGAAACAGTGTAATAAAAAATGTTTTCTCAAAACATACAAAGTGAAACTGTAAAGCACTTATCTTTTGTCAGGTTGGGAATTGCTTATTGCAGTCTCAAAGCATTATTAAGGAGCTTAGGAAGGTTATTACTTAGCTACAGTGTTGTGAATTAAAGAAGTTGCCTAGGAAGTACTGTTACTTCCTTGCATTAGTTGCAGTAGTGGTTTTGTATCCCATAACTTGTAGTCGTTCTGTCATTACTGAAATATCTGCGCATACAGGACATCAGTGAAGCTGAGAATAGGAACTCATGAGAGTTTCTGCTCCTGAATGACAAGGAATAGCCAGCTCTCCACAAGATGTGCACAAAGCCAATAGCAACTGATCCTTTCTGTCTTCGGGAGCTGGAAAAATACAAATCAGTACCTGATGTACCATTTGCAGTATCCATGAAAGACTTTCACATATGTGTTACATGAAATTCAAAGGTTTTCTTCTAATCTATTTTATCCCTGAAAAATATTGTCCCTTATTTCCAGTACTTGTAAAGTTTATGGATGTTTTCTTATCTCCAAATGGTAAAATGAGAATCCAGTGACTCTACAAAGTGGACTTTCCTAGCTCCCTTCCTATAATGTACCATAAATCACTTATTTTTCAGCTACAGTGGTATACGAAAGACTGAGCTAGAAGCCATCTAATTCATCTGAAACCATACTATTATTGCAGAAATGAAGGATACTCTTTCAATTTCTTAAGGCATATTCTCTTTGAAGTGAGCGTGACATAACCATGCACTTGAGAAATATTGTGGTGCTTTACTGAATTATGGGGATTATAGACTGGTGTCTCATGCAATTCATGATGTCATTAAAGTAAATGTTCCAGTGTGCATGTGTGTGCACACAGTTGCACACAAGTAGTCATCTGTGTTAAGGTGTTTTTGCACTTTTGTAGCATTCAATGATGTTCTTTTACCTTTGTGTCAAATTCTTTGCACCTTCAGAGGCTGCAATTGAGAATGTGGATTATTTTGTGTGTATGACATATGTTCTTACAGGCATACAGGTAAGCATATCCAGTAAGCTGTTTGTATTTTCTAAGCGACTGTGGGAAACATTATTGCATATATTTTGTGGGTTTTTAGCTGTTGTCTACAAAACAGTTTAAAACAAAAATTTTAAAATGATTGAAGTTTTGCAGAATTTTATCATAATTGTGAATCATGCAGGGTTTTTTACAAACTCTGGTTTACATATGGAAGTATGATAGCTATCAACTACAAGCTACTTCTTTTGCAGGCACTTCATTTTCTTAAGGAAATAATTTTTTTCGATGACAGTAAAGCAGAAATTCAAATAGGTTCAAAATACACCATTAGTTCAAAACATTTCTTATGTTTTGGTCCAGTCCTTTGCTTTCAAAAAGATTTCTTTTTGAATCTGGTGAAAAACTTTGTATAAGTTGATCCTTGGGGATTCATAGTCTTTTTTGGAGCTGAATTGCTTGATGAAATTAGTCATGGCTTATAGAGGTTTATTTTACAGAGTAGCTATTTGGAGTAGTCCTTTCCTGCTTTGTTTTGTTTCAGAATGGCATTTAAATTGGTATGAAAAATTTTCGACATGACATTTGAAAAAACAAATGCAAAATATATGTATATAATGGACACTATGAAGATCTTATGAGGAATCCTGTGTGAGATTTGTGTTGTTAAGTGCATTTGCAATGTAGGATGTCATATAATCATGGAGTGGCTTCTGTTGGAAGGGATCTTAAAAATCACTGGATTCCAACTACTGCTGCCATGGGCAGGGACACTTTTCAATAGACCAGGTTTCTCCAAGCCACATCCAACCTGGCCTTGAACAGTGCCAGTGATGGGGCATCCCCAGCTTCTCTAGGCAACCTGTTCCAGTGTCTGGCTACCCTCACAGTACATAATTTCTTCCTAAGATCTGATCTAAACTTGCTCTCTTTCAGTTTAAAGACATTTGTGCTTGTCCTGTCATTACACGCCTTTGTAAAAAGTTTCTCTCCAGCTCTCCCAGAGGCCCCCTTTAGGTACTGGAAGGCTGCTTTAAGATTTCTCCAGAGCCATTTCTTCTCCAGACTGAACAATTCCAATTCCCTAAGCCTTTCTTCATGGGGAGAGGTGCTCCATCTTTCTAATCCTCTTTGTGGCCTCCTCTGGACTCGCTCCAACAGGTTCCTGTCCCTCCTGTGCTGAGAACACCAGAGCTGGACACAGTATTCCAGATGGGGTCTCCCCAGACCAGAGCAGATAGGAATGAAACTTACATGTCCACTTTGCTATAGCTCTGATTTATTATTCATTTATACGGACATAGCACATAGCATATTTGGAAATACAGTACAAAGGTTTCAATCCCCTGTCCATTTGTCTCCTGCTGACTCAGTAGGAATTTGGGGCATGATCCCACCCCAAAACTTATAAAATGAAGGAGTTTCACAATTATTCTTTTAATATTATATTTTTCAATATAGTTTTGTAAATATAATGCAGGGCTGTTCTATATTGTGTCCTATATGTGTGTGTATGTGAGTGCATGTACACTTAGATGTACTTGGATGCTGTGGACAAAATATTCAGGGTGAGACAAAGGAACTCCAGAATTAATGCTAGAATTTTTTTTTTATTTCTAACTTTTTTTTTTTTTTAATATTTGCTTAGATGGACAAGCCCAATTTTGAAAAAGGGTTACAGACGACGGTTGGAGCTGTCAGATATTTATCAAATCCCTTCTGCAGACTCTGCTGATAATCTTTCTGAAAAACTGGAAAGGTATGAAAGGTTAATTAAATAAATTCGTTTCAGGAATCACACTGCAATTTTCATTACAAAGCTTTTGGATTAAATGTTTAAATAATATTGGGTGCAAGCTGATTGCACACAGTTGTACTTTGGACATGACTGGAATCCCTGGCACAGATGTACAACCTAGATGGTCTAAGTTACTATATACATGTACCTGTGATATCTGCCGTTGATCACAGAATCACAGAATATGCTGAGTTAGAAGGGACTTAGAAAGATCATCAAGTCTAAATCCTCACCCTAAAGAGCACATCCCCAAGAATCACACCATGTGCCTGAGAGCATTATCCAAATGCCTCTTGCATTCTGTCAGGCTTGGTGCTGTGACCGTTCCCTCGGGAGCCTGTTCCAGTGCCCAAACACCCTCTGGGGGAAGAACCTATTCGTAATATCCAGCCTAAAGCTCCCCTGACTCTGCTTCATGCTGTTTCCTCAAGTCTTGTCACTGATCCTCACAGAGATCAGTGCCTGCCCCTCCTCTCCCCTCACAAGGAAGTTGTAACTACAATGAGGTCTCCCCTCAGTCTCCTCCAGGCTGAACAGACCAAGTCACCTCATCCACTCCTCACACAGCTTCCCCTCAAAGCCCTTCACCATGTTTGTTGCCCTCCTTTGGACACTCTCTCATATCTTTCTTATATTGCAGCACCCAAAACTGTCCACAATATTCAAAGTGAGGCTTCAGGAGTGCAGAATAGGGCTGGACAATCCCCTCCCTTGCCTGGTGATGGTGCACCCCAGGACACGGGTGGCCCTCCTGGCTGCCAGGGCACTGCTGACTCAAATTCAACTTTCCATGACCAGGACACCCAGGTCCCTTTCTGCAGTGCTGCTTTCCAGCATCTCATTCCTCAGTCTGTCTGTATATCCAGAGCTGCCCCATCCCAGGTGCAGAATCTGCACTTTCCGATGTTGAACTTCATATGGTTGGTGATTGCCCTGTTCTCTGTGTTCTCAAGGTCTCTCTGCAGGGCCTCCCTGTCCTCAAAAGAGTCAACAGCTCCTCCCAGTTTTGTATTGTCTGCAAACTTGCTCAGTATCCCTTCCTATCCTGCTTCCAAGTAATTTCTAAAGATGATGAAGAGCACAGGGCCAAGGATGGAGCCCTGTGGAACTCCAGTATGACAGGTCACCAGTCTGATGTCACCCCATTCACTGTAACCCTTTGTGCCTGACTCATAAGCCAGTTGCTCACCCATCACATAAAGTGTTTATTCAGCTGAATGCCGGGCACTTTGTCCAGAAGGATCCTGTGACAGTATCAAAAGCTTTGCTGAAATCCAAAGGGATTGCATCCACTGGCTTCCCTTGGTCAGGTGGGTGGGTTACCTTGTCATAAAAGGAAATAAGTTTTCCTCTCACGAAGCTGTGCTGGCTGTGACTGATGACTGCATTGTCTTTCAGATCTTTTTCAATACCTCCCAGAATAATCACCATAGTTTTTCTGGGCACTGAAGTGAGACTGACAGACCTGTATTTTCTGGGGTCCTCCTTCTTGCCCTTCTTGAAAACTGGGACAGCGTTTTCCAGTCAACTGGGACCACTCCAGATTCCCAAGACTGCTCAAAAATCATGGAGAGAGGTTTTGCGGTGACATCAGCCAGCTCTTTGAGGATTCTGGTATGAATCCCACTAGGCACCACAGATTTGCAGGGATCCAGCTGGAGCAGAAGATACTGCACAATTTCAGGGTGATGAGCGAGGCTAGACTCAGAGCTTCAGTGTTGGTTCCCTGAAAAGGGAGACAGCAGAAGTGATGTTCTTTCTTCCCAAAATAACCTTGTAAAACTTTGGTTTATTTTTCCTTCAATGAAATAATATTCTTAATTTCCTTTGATACCACTATTGGCTGTCTAATTGTTTCTGCAGAAATCATACTCTGACTTTCCTCATTTAGGTTTCTCCTCTTCTGGACCCAATTTCAGTGGGTCCTAATTTAGAAATTGTGCTGCACTTGTGACTAGCTCTTAAAACAGAGGCGCCTAAACCCATTCCCTCTCCACCAACTGATGTTGTAGCTTTCACTGATGTTCCAAGGCAGCTTACATCTGCACTGTTGTGCCAATCCAGTCAATTTTAATTGCAGTATGGCATAAGTATTCCAAACCAGTGGAATTTACTGAGAACATTGATATGCTTAATGTGTTTTGATAGTTTATAAATGAAACATTCTGGTTATCTAATATTCAGTTGAAAATTTGAGAAAATGGTTAGTTGAGGATATTCTCAGGAGTGCCTTAAACTGTGAATTGAATTTTGATAAAACATATGTTCTCGATATACAGCATTTCTTCTGGTGTACAGTTTATTATTGAAAAGAAAGTTATTGTCCCAGCAACAACGTTTTAAATAGTGCTGTGTAGTAGAAAAGTCACATTTTTGATGCTTTGTTGGTGCTTTCTTTTTTGCAGACTGGAAGAGCTCCAAAACATTTATTTGCCTATTATTGTACTCTGGTTTTAAGTACAGCAGGTTTCTTTTAAACATACAATGCGACCTTTTCATGAAATAATTCCCTGCAGGGTGATGTATGACTGAGTATTTAAAACTACCAAATATGTGGCTGAACTGGGTTTGAACTTTTATTGATCTATCAAGTCCAAGAAGGCCAGATTCTTGGGGTCTTTGCAAAGCTTTCTTTCATTAGCCACCTTAGCTAAATCTCCTTGGATATACTTGAGTGAATTGAAATATGTCACAGCCATAGACCCATGTATTTGCTCATACAACTTAATGGTTCTGATTTTGATTCCTTTTCAGAGAATGGGACAGAGAGCTGGCAACTTCAGAGAAGAAACCCAAACTCATAAATGCTCTTCGACGATGTTTTTTCTGGAAATTTATGTTCTATGGAATAATTTTATATTTAGGGGTAAGGATTGTTCTTCTCTTCAGTAAGCTTTTAGTGTTCCTTAAATAGATCCAAGTTTTAGGGACTGCTAAATTAATACAGAATATTTTGAATGGCTTCAGATTTTTCGTCTGTGTATTGCTTACAAAGGTGATAAATACAGAGATGTATCCAGGGGCTTTCATTTAAAAAAGTATTTTCTGATAATATCTTCATGTCTTTAAAACATACATATTAATAGTTTTTAAGTGTTTCTAGTGCTGTTAGTTTTTCCAAGAGTGTGGTCAGGAACTTGATGTGAAAGCCTGAACTGATTATGTTTATCACCTTTCCAACATGTTAGGTAGGATTACCTTGACTTACCAAATGCCACCTGTTTGTTTGACAATCCTATCACTGGGGTTAAGAGCTGTGAAAATAATTTATTGCTAATGGTGTCTCACTAGGTATGTGTAGCCAGACTGTAAATTTGAAAATTGTTGTTAACCAATATGCACATTAAATATCTGTGTTACTTACAAATTTCTGTGATTTAGTAGTAAAAAAGAGGATATCACCTATGTAAGGAGTGGCAGGCAACCTTCAGACTACAACAATGTTGTGAAGTTATGCAGGGAGAAAAACAGAAGAGCTAAAGCCAAATTGTAACTAAATTTGACCACTGCAGTTTAAGACAGCAAAGAAACGGTTTCTGTAAATACATTGGCAGCTAAAGGAAGGCTAAGGAGAGTTTCCATTCTTTGCTGGATGCAGGGGGTAGCACAGTGTCAGGAGGATACCCTTTAGGTACTGGACCCTAAATTCCCTTTGTCCAGGTAGAGCAGTTAGCTATCTAGGACAGGGCCTCTTGCTATGTAAGGAGTTGCATGACAACTCTTCTCTCTCTACCCCTTCATCACTTTTGTCAGCTCTTCTTTGGGAATGACACCTTGTATTCACAGACCCCTATTCAACCATGTCTTTTATGTGCTCCTATGATCTCATTACTGCCTTTATATTTTAACCTTTACTCACCAAGCCACTCTTTATTCATGATAGGTTTGTATTTAAAAAAAACCCCACTGACCACAAAACGTTGTCAGGTTCTAAAAGTGTAGCCTATACAATGCACTGTAATAGCTGTTCCTGCTGAGTCTGGCAGCCAGAACCTTTACATTCCTGTTAAAAGTTAAGCAGTGTCTTAGGGCTTTTGCAGGCAGTCTTGAGGATAACACTCTTTCCCAAAGTTTAGGCAATGTGTGTTGGCATCCATATGCAGGGTTGATTTCTCCCTGTATGCTTTTTAAATGGAGTTCAATTTTAGATGGGGCAAGGACACAACAAGACTGCAGGATTTTTGGGTCATATTCTTTGGTTGTGTGTATGGGTTTTTAAAAAAATTTCTTTAAGGAATCACAGATGTGTGCAATTAAACACATAGTAAATTAATCTGCACCTTCCATAATGATCATGGAAAGATTAAATCTTAGTTTAAATTCCTGATTCTATTATCATTAGTGCTCAGTTTATTTAAAGCTGCTTCATTTTATTGAAAGAGGAATTGTAAAAAAACCAAATTGCTCCTAAAGCTGCTGGTGTTCTTTGCAGGCCTTGCTCACGGAAATTAATGGGAGCTTTGCCATAATTTGAAAGGGGACAGGATGTTGTGCCGTATTGGCATAGGTGTAACCAAGTTGTGTGTTCTTTTGAACTTCATTTTCCTTTCAGCTCTTTGCTTGTCTAAACTCTGAGCCATTTTTCATGGCATCTTTCTTGGACTGTGGTTTAAACTCTGCTGACATCCTGCTATTTGTGTAGTTGTCCTTTCAACTGGTATCACAGCTTTGCTCTCATTAAGTCTAGCCTTTTTTCCATCTCTCCCTCGTACCTGATGAGCTGTAGGTAATGGTGTTATTGCAGGGTGGACACTTGTGCTCTGGCCCCCTAGAGTACTACAACTCCCCCTCATAAATAGTGATGTGTTAGGCACATTGAGTTACTGCATCTAATATATCTGCTCCCCTGCTGTTTGAGACAGCTTCCACTCTTCACTCTGTCAGAATATGAGTCTTGCAATTTAAAGAAAGTATGTTATGGTGGTGAAACAAAAATCTTGCTTTTTAGCTTGTTACCTGGTAGCCAACTAGATACTTTGCTGTGAGGATCAATTTGATTCTGTTTGTATTTTGGTCTTACATTTATTGCCATGAAATTTATATTTCCATTCAGGCACAACAGCTGCTAACATTAACTTAGAAGTGGTTTTAGTATCATATCCCAAAGGACTCTAATGAGGATTTCCTGAAGTTCTCGCATATGGGTCACGGGTGTGAGTGAGGAGGCAGTGAGGGAAACTCTTCTTGGCCATATGCCAAAGAAGAGATGTGCATTATTGTCTTCAAATGTGCATTATTGTCTTCAAATGCAGAGTGTTTGAACATATGGGGGATACACGTAACATAAAAGTTGTTGTTGCATAAGAATAATTATACCAGGTCAGATTAGCACAATATGCTGTGTCATAATCTCATTTCTCTTCAGATCTTTACTCTTTTAATTAAGATTTCTGTGAGAGGGACTCTTATGGGTTTCTCAGTAGCCTATGATCAATGCAGAGGGAAGAATAAGGACAGGCAAAGGCAAAATATGACTCTTGAAAACTGAATTTTCTCTTAGGTGTACAAATTCCATTTTTTTTAGGTAAGTTTTTCTAATCAGCTTATTCATATTTATATCAGTGGGTAATGTTGAGTTTACAAGAGGAGAAATGAAAACCAGGCAGTTCTGCTTTGATTTGTATGCAGACTAGATAATATCTTTGGTAAGCAAGCTAATAAATGTCCATTGTAAACCAGTGGACTTTTATGCTCCATGAGATAGTGTATGACTTGGCTTATTGCCAGCCACTATTCTAGTCTGTAAATCTTCTTTTTTTTTTTCCAGCAAGCTCGGAATGTATGCAATACACTTATAGTCACAACAAACACAGCAGCAGAGCATGTCATTTTCACTGGAATGAAAGTAAACATACAAAAAAAATTGTTGCTATTTTGAGCCTATATAGAAAAGCTTATCTTGGAATCTCCAAGAATATGAAAACACCGTATTGTCCTTGAGAGGTGAATGTTTTGTATTTTATGAGTTTTGGGGAGTCTTGGTTTGATGCTTTGGGATGCATATGGTCTAAGCACAGCTGTTGGTTTGTGTGTTTTTTAATAAACACTCCTCCCTTTGCCCACTAATAACACTGAAGCCTTTGTCAAAGCTGGCTCCAGATTCACAGCAGGGTGGTGTTTAATTTGGGTAGTGTAGCACATAGTACAGGTATGCTGTATGAGATGTAAAATTCTACCTCTTCTGTGGAAAAAGTGAATGATGAATATCAGCTCCACCAACAGTAACATTCAAAAGGGATTAAAGTACAGGTTATAGAAGTACTTGCAATTGCTTTTGTATAAGAGAACCCAAAGGAGAAGAAAAAAAACTATAGGGGATTTTTCCAATCTACTTATCACAGTACAACTTTAATTACAGCTGAACTTCACCAGTTCCTTTCTCTGAGTCTCCATGGTGGTCTGTGTGGTTTTCATCTGGAAGGCAGTACTGGTAGCTTTTGGGCAGAATTTGACACTTCTCTGTACAAAAGAATCCAGTAATGTGTTATTACTTTGGAAGTATCGCATGCTTTCTGCTGCAATACAACAGAAAGGAGAATAAGGAGATGCATGCAAGTTCATAACACTATGTATTTTTAAATTGATCATAAGAGTGAAGCAAAGGAGCACATATATACTTCATGTCCTTCTGAAGCTCATGCATAAGATGAAGCAAAATGTTAGACCACAACATACAGGAGATTTTTGCAGTTCTTTGGGAAAGACTAGGTAAGGAAAGAGGAGGCAAGAGGTAGAGATGGAAAAAGATGAGGTTAGAGGAGTCAAAGTACGAGAATGATAGGGCAGGGAGGGAAATGGAAGAAAAGGTGAGGTAACACAGATGGGGTTTAATTACAATGGAAAAGGAGACTCTGGACAAATGTAATATCAGACTAAAGTAAAGTCAGAGCTTTAGCAAAGCATTTGGATACCTTGTAGTTTAGTGGTTTGTCCTTACCTCTTTCTCCTCTCCTACCCTGGTTCTCTACCTCTGGACGGGGAGTGCTGGGGCCTCCAATGTTGGAGGGACTGTTTTCTCTCTGGCACCTTTATTAAACTTGCCTCCCTCACCATTTACTTCCTCTCCTGCTTTTGTTACAAAACTGGATGCAGTGACTAGAACTGCTCAGTAGGATCATCCAATTATTTATACTTTTATTCTGTTCCTATTTCCTTTTTTTTGTCGTTGTTTTGTTTTAGCTATATTCTCACTGTCTTGTGAGAATGGTAGTGTTTATTTTGGGAGTTCTGAGGCTTCCCTTGTCCTGTAAGTCCAGTAAAGTGCAGTGAGAACTGTTCCCTAGGGACCAAAAGAGAGGTCCAGCCTGATAAACTAGATTCAGTCATATGATATGGCTAATCCATTAAAACTCTGTAAGTGTGGAAACTAATCTCAGTAGTCACTTTTGTTGAAAATGATCAAACCAAATTTATGAGACAGGTTTATTTGCTTTGGTGCAGTTGCAGGAGCATCACAGACTTAGACAGCAGTGAGTTGCCTGTGCTCCTGTGCAATTACTGCAATTTTCTGTTGTTTGCACAGCAAATGGGTCTGACTTCCTCATTTAAGATATAAGATTTTAAATCTCATTTGGTAGGACTTTGAATTGAAATGTTATCCATTTTGAAAAAAAATGAACCAACTGCTAACCAAGATTACTTTTCTTTTTTCTCTCTACAGGAAGTCACCAAATCTGTGCAACCCCTTCTGCTGGGGAGAATAATAGCTTCCTATGATCCAGACAACTCTGAGGAAAGATCCATAGCCTACTACCTGGGCATTGGTTTGTGCCTGCTCTTTTTTGTGAGAGCACTGCTTATACACCCTGCTATATTCGGTCTTCATCATATTGGAATGCAAATGAGGATAGCTATGTTTAGCTTGATTTATAAGAAGGTAATTATTTCACTTACATTCTAAGCCAAGCCTCTGCCTGAGTCTATGTAACTTTTAGAGTAGTTTGTTGAAAGATTGATAATTTTGTTAAGGTACACAAAGTACAAGGAAGAATAATGTAGCTAACAGTTTCTGACAGCTCTCAATTTCCCAGTCCAAAGAATTAAATACTTGTCTACAGCTGGTTTGAAATCAGCCTCTATGAGTTCAGACCTGCTGCATATGGGGTGAGGTACCTTAATTGTTTTACCACTGTGCTCCTGTTAAAAATGTGTACTGCAAAGGAAGAATAGCGTGTTGCTGGCCGAAGAATATCTTCAAACGAGAATTAGAGGTGAAGATTTAAACAATACATGTAACATTGAAGGGATTGAGTTTGAGTGATACTGTGTGACATCACTATAGCACGAAGAGTCAACAGATACTGACCCACCACACATTCAACAATACAAAGATTAAAAAAGTTACTCTGTTTTACCAGTACCCAAAGAAGATAAATTAAGCAAACATATTAGTTATTCTAGTGTAAAGCTCACTGTGAAAGCATCTTTCAAAAATATTTGTCAAGAGAGGCAACAGTACGAGATTTTTGCAGATGCACAGCAGCACACAGCTTGCACACTTAATTAAAACTTGCATTTGCATATATATCTATATCCATAAAATATTCAACAGAGAGCAAGGACTAAGTCAATACATCAGTATTTTTAAAGCAATGTAATGGCTATATTGAATTCAAGTGACATAAATAACAAGTTTAATGAGACTTTCTTTATAGCATAAACAAATAAGTGGAGTATTACTTATACTACCACATCATTGCTTATCATTTTTATCTTTATTTATTGTGTTTTATGGAGATAACTTAGATGACAATTTTTGTATGGTTTTGTTTTCTTTTACAGATCTTAAGATTGTCAAGCAGAGTTCTAGATAAAATAAGTACTGGACAACTGGTCAGTCTTCTTTCCAACAATCTGAACAAATTTGATGAGGTGCGTCATCAGTTGTTTAATTCACTTGGTGATCCATCAAATACAAATGTCAAGCTGTTCATGACAGATATTAAGGAAGGAAGGAGCACAAATGAAGAACTGCACTGACTGCTCATTGTAGACTAAATACTCATTCATTACCTTGAGAAAATGTGTTGGCACATAGTCATAGAAATGCTCATTCTGATTCTTATGACATTCTTTATCTCCTATGCTGATTAGAAGAGGAAACCTAAAAAGCAGTTACATCATAAAGACATGTTTGTTCTTCAGTCCACTGAGAACCTGCCAGGAAACCTCTGGGTTAAACAGTTGGTTTCACAGAAGTCAGAACTTGCTGGTTCAACCCTTGCATTTTACTTCCTGATGACTGCATCCTTTTACTGAGGTGATCCAGTCCATTTCTGTCATTGAGCAAGCGATGAAGTTTAGTCTCCTGTTCCTATTATTACCTAGTCCACTAAAAAGGGATTGTTGATGTAAGACTGTGTTAGGAAGCCTTAGACATCTGTCTTAGAAAATCTTAGAGAGTCTTCTGTAAAACTTCTGTTAGAGACTACAATAAATCCCTGATAATGCCTTTAGAAACTGGAAACTCTATAAACCTCTGTTTTTCATGTGTGTTTAATTGGCCCTTTGGTAGTATAAGATTTGTGTCCCTTGAAGACACAAGATCAGAGAGACTGTAGACACATGGCTGGAACTGCAGGGTGTATTTACTTTAAGTATGTATGACTGTATAGAGTAATGTCAACTTAAGACAAGTGTCCTGTCAATGCAGCAGTGTAGCTACAGTAGCACAGAGCCCTGTGCACCTGATCATGGGATTCACCCCAAAACCTCCTGAATGAGAACTAGATGTGTTCATACAACACTCATCTCTTCACCGAAGTAATTTTTGCCTTCTGTGTCAGATTAAAACACTCTCAGAAGATTCTTACATGTATTTTTCTCATCTTACAGTGGTTGAAACAGCCAGCATTGATGGCAAATTTGGTTTACTTTTACAAAGCTGCGATTTTTCCTCATGCAAATACGTAACAAAGAGACAGTTGCAGATTGAACTTTGCCTTAGATAAATCTAAGTTGAGGTGCAGAATGTATATGTATTGCTGCACTGTCATCATAATTAACACCCAGAATGCTATGTGCTCAGGATCACAAGTCCTCCTTTATAAACTTGTTTTTCTACTGGAAATATTTGTACCATTCTTCACTATATTTTTCAAAGTGTCACTTTAATGACTACTTCCTTTTCATGTAGTTTTCAGAGCACATCTATAACTTTTATTTTTTTTTTCAACTGTGGCCTTCCATAGGGTCTTGCTCTGGCTCATTTTGTATGGATTGCACCATTACAAGTGGCACTGCTGATGGGATTGCTCTGGGATATGTTAGAAGCTTCTGCACTCTCTGGACTTGCTTTTCTAATAGTCATGGTTTTATTCCAAGCCTGGCTGGGACAAATGATGATGAAATACAGGTGACAGTAATGTTTTAAAATATTTCAGTATATTTTCCTGAAACACATTGGTTTTAAGAAGCTTATACCACTTGATTAAGGTACTCTGGTTATGAAATTACATAAGATGAGTCCAAAGAGTGTTTGTTGTGTAGGAAAAGTTACAGACAAAATTTCACTTATTTAGCAGCAGGTGTCTAAGCTTTAAAAAATGAAAAGTCTAATATGGAGTAAATAGTGATAAAATTAGATGTAGCATTAAATCTAGAATTTTTAGAATTAAAACTCCTTGTTAGTTACTCCATTTGTTCTTTTTAGAATTTCTATTTTCTTCATTTTAAAGCAATTATTGGATTTCTAATAATTTCTTCTGCATTCTTCATAATAATTCTGTTAAAGCAAACATTTTTAGCAGAGACATATATGGAAGACGTTTTCATAAGATATAATGGGATACAAGCTAACTATAAAGGATGAAAAAGATGCAGATTGACCTACTGCCTTTTTACTTTGTAGGAATAAGAGAGCGGGAAAGATCAATGAGAGACTTGTCATCACCTCAGAAATAATTGAAAATATACAGTCAGTTAAAGCTTATTGTTGGGAAGATGCAATGGAAAAAATGATTGAAAACATCCGTGAGTAAGTGTACTCATTTGTTACACAGTTTTTTTTATGTGCTCAGAAAAGAAAATTAGGTGGCTATGAACATAATCTGTAGTCATGTTAGTTAAGAAGTAAAGCAACAACTATTAATCCTCAATAAACTAACCATGCATTCCCACACTGCAGCTTGGGGGTTTTTCCCTTTTTTTTTTTCAAGTTTACTATGGAGGTAAGATTTTTTTATTTTTTTATTTACTTCCTCATTTATTATAATGATGTTTCAGTGGTTAGTTTGCTCAGGTAAAACAATTGTGGGATCTGTGTTTGTTTCTGGCCAACCTTTTCCTCATCTTAAAATAAAAAGTCCTTTTGTGGAGGTTACTTGAGGCTTAACAGATGTCCCTCTTCTGTGGTGGAGGAAACAGTATGAATGTTGTGCAGCCATTTTCTGAGAAATGTAATAAAGCTGGTTATAAAACTTGCATACAACCCGTGAAAGGAGTAGAGTAGTGTAGATTCATGCCTTTATCCTGCACGTTTACATTAACATTTATTGTCTGTAGATGGCCTTGTAGAATGCTTATCTCCTCAATTACTATAAGGATTGAACTGTAACCACCAGACCTGAAGGAGAAAGGAGGTAAAAGTTACCTGAGGCCTGTGAGAAGAACGTCTTGTTACCAGCAAGGAGCTCTGGGGAAAGGAGGAGAAGTGACACATTGATGGATGGGTGATGCTGCATTAAAGGCACTCCCGTGTGTCCCCTGTGTTTGTTTAGTCCTTTATAGAGAAATAAAATTCAGTGCCAGGTGTGTGATTGGGAAAATAAAAGAAATATAAGTGTCATATTATCGTGTAAATAACAGACATAAAATTATATTGTTCCACAAACACCTACTTGTTCAGCTGCTTTCTGAAAGACAATCCAGGGAAAGTGCAGTGTTCTGTACCATGAGAATTTGTAACTATTTACTATAAACAATCAGGGAAACTCAGTCTGAATCCAGGTCATGAGAGCTAGCTCAAGGATGGAACTAGTTTAGTATTCCCCTGATGTCACTGGTCACATGTATTGCTTTTAGGAAATTTGAGAGCACATCATGCTAGCAAAACCTCTAGAAATTAATTAAATAAATTGTAGTCTAGAAACTGGTCACAGAAACCTGGAAATTGGACTGTTATTTTATTATCCATATTTTCTATAATAATTTATAGTAAATTTTGTAATGCAGGAGTTAATTTTTATTGTATGATGCATGGATTTTTAAAAGATAAGAATGCTAACAGTATTACAAGATCAGAGTACTTCTCCTATGAAGAAAGGCTGAGATAATTGGAATTATTCAGCCTGGAGAAGAGAAGGCACTGGGCAAACCTTATTGTGGCCTTTCAGTACCTGAAGGGACTCTACAAGAAAACAGGAGAGGGATGTTTTGCAAGGGTACATAGTGATAGGACAAAGGGGAATGGCTTTGAACTGAAGGAGGATAGATTCAGATTAGATACTGGGAAGCAGCTCTTCTCTGTGAGGGTGTTGAGGTGCTGGCAGACGTTGCCCATAAAAGCTGTGCATGCCCCATCCCTGGAAGTGTTTAAGGTCAGGGTGGATGGGGCATGGAGCAGCCTGGTCTAGTAGAAGGTGTCCCTGCTTATGGCTGGAGGGTATGAACTGGATCTTTAAGGTCCCTTGCAACACAAACCATCCTATAATTCTATGATTTGTCTGTATTTTTTTTAAGTCACCTGGTGAAGGTCACCTGGTGAAGACATCACCAGAGCAAGTCAACCCAGAAATATCAGAGTTTCAATTGAATTTGGCTTGCAGAATCAGCTCTGCAGGACCTCCCAGTCATTTGACTTGTTAAGCTGCTGGGAAACAAGACCTTGTGCTTGAAGCCACGTCTGTGTTTTAGCCAGTGTGTTGTAACTCAGTCATCATTTTTGCATGCTGACATTTTCTGATACAAGCTAGTTTAATCAGCTTCAGAGACACCAATATGGGCTGTCTACTCTGTGACCTCTTAAGTCTGCACTGAAAAGAACTGTTCATAACAAATGCCTGAATAAACATACCTGCACTCCTATGAGCTATGCAATGTATTCAGAGAAGTAAAAGAAAACACCTCACCAAACTGTTCCTCTGAACCATGGCATAGTACTGGAAAAAGTGAAGGTTGGAAGTGTCTGTACTTTGCCAGCAGAGACACATCTTTATATAAAGTGAAGGATCTCAAGCTTATGTATTAGTACTGGTTCCTGCAGCATCACTCCATAACCAGGCATTCACTGGTCTACACTCTGTATATGCACAAGGCTTTTAAGGTCCCTTACATCTCTTTCCAAGTACTCATATTGCATCAGCAAGACCTGTCCCAAGTAAGTGTGTAATCAACAGAGCTTTCAAGTCTATATCACAGACAGAACCACCTCTGGGAAACTTTTGCTTGTGGCTGCATCAGTCTGTATCTGGTACTTGGGAACATACTGAAAAAGTTAGTGCATTCCTGACTGCACAGGAGTCAGTAAGATTCTCTGTAGACTGAGCTTCTGTGGAGAAAGGAGGGTGGAGAGCAGACTCCCTGCCTTCCACCTCTTCAAACGGACATTAAGTGGCACCTTAATTCATGGGTGAAGCTATTAGTAGGTTGCCATGCAAAAGAAGATGACCTTATAATCAGATTGTCTATTGTTAAGGTTTCTCTATGGTAACATATAGCACATCTGGCATTTCAAAGTATCTTTTTTCTAGAGGAGTTATGCATCTAAATGCTTCAGGGGGTGCATCACATACCACAGTGCTAGATGCTTGAGGCTGGTTGTGCCAGGAATTGTAGAGGCTTGTGGCTTATTGGGTATGTAAATCATGACAGATTATTGTTACTTTGTCTGACATCTCTGAGCACTGATGTCAAAATTTGACTCTAGTGATTTTTTAGGCCCAAAACCAGTTTGGCGACCTAAATTTTAGCTGCAATTCTAGAAAATAAGAAGGATGAGTGAGCCCCTGAGTTAATTGTTATGCCAACAGTTCCATCCAAAATATTTGTAATTTGTAAACTGTGAACTCCTACACTAATTATTTTTATTTTTTTTTTTTACCAGAACTGAACTGAAGCTTACACGAAAAGCTGCTTATGTGAGATATTTCAACAGCTCAGCCTTCTTCTTCTCAGGTTTTTTTGTGGTGTTCTTAGCTGTGCTTCCATATGCTGTGACTAAAGGAATTATTCTCCGAAAAATATTTACCACCATTTCCTTCTGCATTGTTCTTCGAATGACAGTGACCAGGCAGTTTCCCGGCTCTGTCCAGACCTGGTATGACTCTATTGGAGCAATAAACAAAATACAGGTAGGGTACAGAGACTAAAATCTTCCCAAGTACGTAAGCTAATTCTTTATATCGTGTTATCTTGTCAGCTGATCAGCAAAAGCACACAGCATTTATGCAGACTTTTTGAATATATGTTGCTTTGACTAAACACCATGAAGTGTCATTATAAATCTTGATATTGTTCCCCAGGCAGCATAACCACACATAACCATACTACCTGCGTGCTGCTTTTTTGTTCACTGCAGAACAAGAAACTTATTAAAATCATAACTTAAGAGAAGTTTTTTCCTTCAGAAAAGGAAGTTCAAAATTAGTACGTGTTTTATATAGCATGGCTTCCAGCAACTTCAGTCACAGATCTTCTGTTTTTCTAGATATTAGTGGCAACAACAGCAGGAGACTGTGCATTTTATGCAAATGTGGATCTCATTCATTATGAGTAGCAAACATAATTAAGGTACCAGTCAAATGATTATTACCCACCTTACCTACTGAGATCACTTGCTCATATACCAGCATGAGAGGCTTATCTGCAGAGTAAAATCAGGGTGGATTCTCATTAACTCTGTCTTTTTTATCTGCTGTTCTGAAATTACTCCCTAGGAAGAGAATTCTTACACTGTTTTGGGGTGAAATCTTAGACCTTTTTCACTGCATATTTATAGATGTGGGTTTTTTTGTACAACTTAGATTTTATTATTTTTAGCGTGATAAAAATAACTAATACAGAACCTAAAGATCTTAATCAGATGTCTGAACCTCAATCTAGAATAAGAACTAGGTGACTGTCAACTGGGCAGGAAATTCAAGAAATCTAGCCATAAACCTTTCTGTTTGACATTCAGAAGTCTGCCTTGTTAGGTCCCATTATGGGCTTTCCTTGTGCTCTCTGATTCCCTAGGGCATTAGTGGAAGTATCCTGTCTCTCCTGTTTCCTGGAAGAATGTGTCCAATGCCCTGGACACACTCACAGAACTGGCCAACCCAGGTGTCACAACATTGCCCTCACTTCACTGAATGCTTGTCTTTGGAGCTGTTAGCAAATGGGTGGTCCAGAATCCATAAATAGTCATCTCTTTGTGGCAGGTTCAGTATAGTCCCCATAGACAGACAGGACAGAATTGCAGAACACCAAAGCCCTTTAGTCTTAAGAAACATAAATAAGAATAATAAAACACTCATATATCTCTCTGATTTGATATCTACATCAGTTTAGAGAATTGACTGGACCAGGTATATCTCCTGGGTATTTTCACATGTTTTTTAGACCATGATATTTCAGAATCTGTGTGCCCTCTCTGACTATCACTGCTCCAGGAGCTCCACTGGATGACCCCTTTGTTATGAAAGTGTAGCTATAATTTCCTAATTTCCTTTTTTAAAAAAAAAAATAAACCATGTGTGTCTTGCCTTGCAGTTTTTCAGTTCCTGATCTTTTAATCAGCTGCTTAATTGTTACGCCAAGAGAACCCTTCTTCTTGTGCTACTTGGAAAATTTGCAAGTGTACTGTCGAGAACCGATTTCCCCATGAGTGTGCTTAGTTTTTCCATTGTATTGCCCATGTAGATCTATTTGCTTCCACATAGCTTAAAAAAGTAGAATTTGGAGGAGAAAATATCTACAGACTATATAACCTTAATAAAATAATGGAATAGAGAGGCTGTCTTTCCTACATTAGCATTGGCTTACTCTATTTTCTAATGCTATCCTAGAAGGCAGCACAAGCACTGGGTTGCTGACTTGTGTCATTTGAAATTACACTACATCAGCGCCGCACTTGCCAGGATCGTTATCTGCCTTTTATTTTTTTGGTAGAGGGATCATTCCAACTCTTTTAAACTCTTGCAGTTTTGGAAAACAGAGATACCAGCATGTAGCTGCTTTGTTTCACTGCTTACCTGAGTGCAACCTTCCACATCTTACTCCAAAACCAAAGCTTTATTTGAAAAGGGTTAAACTCAGAGGGGTAATCTTGCCAGATACAAGTCCTGAAAGCAAAACAAGTGCCAAGTTTTGATATTCTTTCTAAATCAGAACCAAATACCCTTATGGCTATGTTTTCACTAGCAATGAAAGAATTGGTAGTTTCAAAAACATTTCCTTCTGCATCCAAAAATGTTGTACGATTATGTTTATGCCTCTGCTGAAAGCACTGGAATGCGAAAGTGCCACCAGAAGTATTAGTGCTCTGTGTAGGCAAATATGGACTGCTTTGTGAGATATGACCTTGTCCCTTACTGTTTCATCTGCTTTCATGGTGTTTCTAGGATTTCTTGCTGAAAAAAGAATATAAAGCTCTGGAGTATAATCTAACAACCACTGGGGTTGAGCTGGACAAAGTAACAGCTTTTTGGGATGAGGTTGGTACTTTTACCCAAACTATATTAAAACGCAGAGTGTATCTTTTTTTTTTTTTTTAATATTTGCCATGATTCTCTCTAAAAAGAGCAGCCTACACTCTTTCATTTTAACTAGCGTCAGCTCTCAGCAGGTAAGGAATACTTAGAAAATAATTAATGCATGATATCAAATTATCCACAGTTGAGAAACTTTGGAAAAAAACCTTTTAGTAAGTGTTAAGGCCTGTAATAAATAGTTATTACTGACTTCAGCCAGCCTGAAAACAGAATGGCATGTATAAACATTGGAAAATTGTTCTATAATACGCAAGTTTTGTTTGTGTCCACAAATTTGGTACAAGTCCAATACATACATTAAAAAAAAGTATATTTAAGAATATAATGAATATTTTATTGATAGACAAAGTAACATGAGAAAAGTAAGTTCATATGTTTTCGTAAATCCATAGTATGATATACATCTCTGCATATGGATGTTTAATTCATTTTTTATGTACATCAAATATATGTATCAAATACATGTATGTTGCAGGGAATTGGAGAGCTGTTTGTAAAAGCAAACCAGGAAAACAACAGCAAAACTCCTAGCACTGACAGCAATCTCTTCTTCAGTAATTTCCCCCTTCATGCCTCTCCTGTTCTTCAAGATATAAATTTCAAGATTGAGAAGGGGCAGCTATTAGCTGTTTCTGGATCTACTGGAGCCGGCAAGGTATTTCCGTTTCTGCTGGTTCAACAAGAGTCTTAATAACTACAAGGAATAATACTGTGTTGTTACCTGTATTTTTACTGTATTCTTGCTATCCTGTGCTTGCTGTAGAAGTGGTGGCTGCAGGAAAAAGTATGGAGAATCTGCAAGTTTCACTAAAATAGTTACTTGAAGTTTTATACTATGGCCAATATGAGATAGAGTTTACTGGATATTTTTTGTAATAGAAGGTTACAGATTTATAAGGAAATAGGAATTTAATGAAAAAATGTTTTCCAATTGGAAGAAAAAGGAAATTTTACAGGAGTAATGCAGACTGAAACCTAAAGTTAAGGCTCATTGTGAGAATCTCTCTGCCTTTAAAAAAATGAAGAATATAGAATAGATATTCTCATGGCTCAGTGTGCTAGAAAGCTTTTTTTTTCCTCCTGCCTTGCTAACATTTTAAGGAAAAAATTGAACAGAAGGTGGTTTGTAAGCGGAACAGGCTGACAGGAATATGCCAGGTATGTCCTGGACATGTGGTGTACCTGATCACTTAGTTCTCGTTCCTATAGTGCCTCACTTGGGCTTCCTGAGACCCAGATGCTGCTGAAATTGGTGGTTTCCTGTGAAAACTTGTGGTTTAGATTATTCATCATTTTACTACCCCAAAATGTTATCAATGCATTTAGTTTGCAGATGACGTGTCCACTTAACATCATTAAAATAAAATGAGTTGAACTGTGATACTCTTTTTCACTTTGAACAGCAAGTAATTAGATGAGTCTTGATGAGTCTTTCATCTTCACTGGGTTTTTTGAGGAGATGTGAAAGTTAAAACACATGTTCCTTATGCTTCTCCTGTTTAATAAATTATAGGTGAAAATATTATGATTTCTTTTACTTGCATGGGGTAAAATCTTTGGTCTGTTGGAGTCAATGACAAAGGGCCCATCAATTTCAGTATGATCAAAGCTTCTTATTTTTCACTAATGATCCCCACAAGAGAGAGCAAGGGACTCAGCACATGAGATTATCCTCAAGACGATGTGTTAAGATGCATTTTACTGAAATACTTCTGAATTAACAGAATAGTTTATTGCTAATGCTGGTAATTGTAGTATAGAAATGTGAACTAGAAAAAGCTGAAGAATGTATGTACATCCCCTTTATTCTGCTACATAGGAAATTGAGGAAAATTCAGATTACCCTGAAAAGTCTATGTGAGTATATGCATACAAAAAAGTTGCGCTTTCTAAGGCAGTAAAAATAAAAGCCTTATAATCTTAACTCAAAAAGTTAATACTGTAAAAGTAAAAAATAAGGTTTGCCTGCCACCCACCCGCCCCCCAAAATTCTGCCCTTCCTTTACACCTTCTTAATGTAAGGATTCCTTCATGGTGCTTGAGGCTGTTACTGTACACTCCAGGAATTGTAAAGCCTGTGAAACATTGCACAATTTTATCTGTATTAACTATTTAATCTATAACCGGGATGAAGCCTGACATCAGCTCTTTAATATTGCTTCAGTACTAGATAGGGTTTGTTTCAGTTTTGTTTTGTTTTCTAATTTGTGTTATATGGCACAAGATGCAGTGTACAGCCAGTGTACAAAACATACCAAGCAGCTGTCCTTTGCAAGATTGGAAACTTCTTACTCCACATTTTGAAAAAATCAGATGGGAAGGAATCTCATGAGATTCCCCCAGTATACTGCATAACTTGCAAAAGGATCTCTGGGCTTGACAGCATGAAACTGTGACTTAGTCAGATTTTTTAGATCTTTGGCTGTTACGTCCCAACTCTGACTGTTTATTGGTGTTAAGAACACCACTGCAAGGGCTCTGTAACATATTTTTCCGTGTATTTCTCAATTCTATTCTTTGATCTAGTAGCCAATGATGTGTGACAAGGTTACTACAAGCTACTGATTAACTTTGAAATTATAACATGTCAGTACTGAAATTGCAATCAATTCTTTTATGAAGGGAAATAGTAAATATACTTAGGTCATGCATTCACGTAAATGAGTTAACAGTTACAGAGGAAAATTCAGATCATACTGAGCAATTGTATATACTTACACAAAGAAATTGCACTTTTCAAGACAATACAGATAAAATACTTACAAGCACTAGAAAAATTATAAACATGAATTGTTGTAAAAAGAAAAAACAAAGTAGTCACTGATAATGTGAAAAATCAAATAGAATACAGATTTCTCTATAAATACTAGTACCTTATGTCTGTATGTGTTTCACAGATAGATTTTTACCTTGTAAAATTATTGATAGTTTCATTAAAATGACATTATTTTGCAGCAGCATGCCTTTTTTACAAGATATCTTACACAATTTTAATCATTTATTGAATTAAGTTTCTCTTATAATAGAGGTCTTTCTGAATCACACATATGAAAATCTCCACTAATTGCAGTTTGCACTAAATCAATACTTACAGGGATACTTTTGACGAGAAAAATATGCCATTTAAGTGACTTAGCAGAGTGACTCTTTGTTCAGCATTTCTTTTTGTTGTACAGATCTCTGATATATTAATCAAGTGTTAATGTTTTTTCAGACTTCTCTTCTGATGTTGATAATGGGGGAATTGGAGCCTTCACAGGGTAAAATTAAACACAGTGGAAGGATATCCTTTTCACCTCAAGTTTCCTGGATCATGCCTGGAACAATAAAAGAAAACATAATTTTTGGTGTATCCTATGATGAATACCGGTACAAGAGTGTCATCAAAGCCTGCCAGCTAGAAGAGGTTAGTCATCTAGGACTTCTAAGACCTGTGACCCAACTCAAGTGAAAAACCCCAAAGAAAATGTATGGGAATGGGGCTTAAAGCAAGTGAGAAATTTCTGAGATTTAAGGAACTCGGCCTGACATCCCAGTTTGGTGGAATTGCAAGTCATCTTGTTGCCAGCTACTTGGGAGATACACTGACATTGACAGTTGTGGTAGTTTACACAACAGAAGCTAAGTAAGCTGGCTCGGATATTATATGGTATCTGCCTTCTCAGCCTTCCTTGCTAGTTAAAAACCTGAGTAAGCCTACAGATGTTGAAGAAATCATGTTCAGATATATTATTCCTAAATATTTTTTGTAATATTTCTTCCACATAAAGAAGCTTTTTCCTTACAGTTTTGGAACTCAACCTGTTTTTCTCCTTTCTTTTGCACTTCAAAAATGGCTCCAGAGATAACTGGAACTTTGTGGCAGAAATCTGAATTATTTAGTAGAGAGTCTTGACTAAATTTGGGACTTTTTCTGTATATAGACTAAAAGTTCTTACAATGGAAATAATTGCAGGATATATCCTTATGTGACATGCAGCCCACAATGAATACAATCACATTAAAATGTCTTTGTATGTGTTTGATGTTGGCAGAGGGTAGTATAGGGAAATATATTTTACACATAGCAAGATACAAAAGGAGCCTGCATTTGAGACCTTTGCAAAATTTGCTATGCCTTAAGATTTTGTCTGTAAGATACAAACAAAAACAGTAAATATTTAACTATGCTGAGTAGCGTTTTTCTTTTGGTCACATAGTGAAACATTCACATTTTTCCTTATCACCAGTCAAACAAGAAGCCATAGCCAGTTTGTTTAAAAATAAGATAAGGTAACTACTTCATTTTATTCAGAGCAGGGTATAGTTAAGTGATAAAGTAATGTTGTCCTATATGTTTCTGGCCATTTCAGTTTATGTTTGGATTTTTGATTTGGTTTGCTAGAAATCTCTTTGGAAGCTCCTGAAGACAGGAGAATGAACAAGTTCTGTTAATTCTGTTAACTTCTCAGGCTTTCTGTAGAGTTGTCCTTAACCCTGGTTGTGAAAGTTATAGTTAATGCCAAAGCTCCAAGAAACAACTGGCTTCAGCAGTTCAAAACTGCCCTTGCTCCAGGAGGCTTTCCAAGCCAGGCCCTTCCCAGAGCAGCAGGTGATTATTGGTGGCTCAGTGTCTCAGTGCTGGTGGGGCAGCTTGGTGTTTCAGTGGTCGTGGGGTGGCTCCATGTCTCAGTAGGCTACAGCTCCTTTGTTCTCCAAGCAGGCTCAGTCAAGCCAGCTTTGATCTGTGTTGGTGCAGCTCTGTGCAGAATGATATGCTTCACCTCCTAGCAGGGCTTATTATTTGAGATCAGGTTTGATACTTATACATTTTTTTTCTCCTGGACGAATAAATTGGGCTGGTCTGAAGAAAAGGTAGAATAGTCTGGATGGAAGCCAAATGCATTACCTTATTGCTATTATTATGCTTTCTTGACTTGTTAGCTTTCATGTGTTAGTTACCAAACAAGACTCAGTATGGCAGATTGAAGGATGGGTTTCAAATATTAATTCCCTGTTTATTCCCCAGTGCGACCTTTTAGGAGTTTATTATATTAGTGCTTTGCATTGGAGTTTGTGTGTGTGTGTGTTTGTTTTCATTCTTCAGAAAGGAGAAACCAGAGGCGTTTTGCCTGAGTTCACTCTGACCCCTTCTCTTCAACCTTCTTAGGTAGTTATATATTCCATCTGAAAACAGGCCTCCTGGGTCTAGTTCTTATGTGGAGCCCTCAAGAAACAAATGATTGGTGATACAAGATGGTTTATTTCCTTATTGCCCATGTGCTCCAAGTCATTTAATATAGAACTCTTAACAATGGTTAAGTCAGATTTATTTCCAAGCTCCATACTCAACAAAATGATTTTGGAATACGAAGACGTTTTCTTTGACCCAGTGTGCAAATAGATGTGTTAGTAGCATAAAAAGTAATATACCTGTGAAGTACCCCTTTTACTTTGCCATTTCTACCATCAACCTATAGAGGAAACAAACTGAAGATCTAGTCCAACTGGTAAATTTGATTTCTTTTCCCCTTCTTTATTAGTGCCAAAAAAATACTGCAGGTCACTTTGTGTGGGCCAGGTCATACCATTTATGTGGGTTTGAGGCTTCCAGACAGACAGTGAGTGAGTAGCCTGTCCTTGTCTGCAGCAGAACAGCATACTGAAGCCAGGTGATATCATTAAAGCTGCTCTCCACTCTGCTTTAGGCCTATAGAGATTGTGGAAATATTACAGAAGCATAACTTAAATAATTTGCGGCGCATGAGAATTTTCACAAAAGTCAGTGCTACATTCTCCTGCCTGACTTTTTTGATTTGGTGTGTAGTTAATTTACTGAGGAGGTACCACTTACAGCCTCTTTAGAGTTGCTAAGTATGCAAAGCAAATTTATCTCTAAGTAACTGTGAAAGATAGAAAGTGCAAGTAAATATTTCCCAGAGCTTTCCATATTTTTAGGTGTCCAAGAATAGAATTGTCCCTGAATGGGAAATCAGATCTTTATTCAGAGGTTAGAATGTGTTTTATGTTAGACTCTGTAAAGTTGTCAAGAATGGCAAATCTGATTGTTAGCTACTACCTAAACAACAGGTTTGCTTTGATAGGTTTTTCTTGAATGGAAGAAATTTTTATGCTGTTCTGAAAGATATTCTCACAGCTTTGCATTTTTTTATTTGTGTATGGACCCATCAAAAGGAAGGTTAAAAAGATTATTTCTTCTCCAGGTAATTTTGATTAATCACAAAAAGTGTTACTGAAAAACAGTGAAACCATGAGCAACAAAACGATTTTCTTTTATTTCTTTTATGATCTTTCATAAGTTTATAGGATTTTAGAGCACTGAATGGGACAATTTTTAGTCCAAGTAGTTCAGGTAGCTATATTTGTGCTTCCTTAACTCTCATAAGAGATTTCTCCCTTCAGCTTCTTAATCTTGTTGCCTTGATGCAATTCACCTACCCTCCAGTTGTGCCATTATACCTGTTCATGGTGTACTGTGAAACAGAAAACGAAGATTGAAAAGAAAACTGTTATGATATATTGGAGATCTGCATACCTCGTAAATGCTCTGGCGAGATAGCTTGACAAAGAGTGTTTGTGTAGGGCACAAAGCACTAGGATGTAAGTCTGTGCCTGAGGTTAAAAGCTTAGTTAGTGTGTACATGTCTCTCAAGTATCCTTTTTTCTCGTGCATAGCGTGGCTGTTTTCTCACCCAACGCCCCTGAGAGGTGTGTGTGTGACGGGTGACAGACACAGGGAAGTGTTCTGCAGTGGATACAGTTCTGTGAGTCAACGGGGGGGAAGCATGTGTCTTAATGGTGCTCCTTGGAGTGTAGTCCCACTTGATGGCACGTGTGACAGCAGTAGAGTGTCATAGGTTTCATTCATGGTCCCTGGTCCTCACAGCTCTTCACTGTGGCATTCTCTGGCACATGGGGAGAGCAGGGGCAAGGGGCACCACAGTGCAACCCAGTCTAAGTGTACGAGATCTGAGTTGTGGAAACGCTCCATAATTAAAGACAGTCATGTGTGGAAGGCTCAGTGGGGGAAGTTTGTCAGATCTAAGTACCACTGCTTCTCATAATTTCAGGATGTCACTGTACAGGTACATAATACTGAAGAATCATGTGATGGGTTCTCAACTGCATCTCTGTGCATCAGTGATAGTATGCCTAGGATGCTTATTAAACTTATCTTTTTATGTATATTTTTTATGATACTGTAGCCTGTTTTATATATGTAAAATTATTCAGAACTTGATTACAATTACATTTCTTGATTATGTTTTTCCTTTGAGAGCAAGTAGGGCATCAGAGGAGTTAAAATCATGTTTTACAATGCTGCTCTCATTACTGCAGTTTGTAAATGGGAAGAGGTTAAGAGAAAAGCAGTAAAAGACGAAAGAACAAAAAAAGAGTGGTTTGGAGTTGAGATAAAGGCACTGTCATTAAGAGTTTCATTAATGTTCTTGATAACTAAAAGAAACAGCCTTACTGCCAAAAATTCTTTCTGAAAGCCTGGCACACACCGAATATGACTGCAATGAGATGTAAGTTGTTTGTAGACATTTTTGTGTGATGCTGAACTCAAGGGACTGCCAATACATTTAAATTACATGACCCATTCTGCAAAACATCACAGTAAAAAGTTTTCAAGACGTATAGGAAAAGGGCTTCTTCACTACCTTCTTGCTCTCTTTTCCTTTTCTTGAGAAACAGTGATTATTTTAGCAAGCAAGAAGGCAGGATGAGTACCTAATTTAATATGCCCTCTACAATTAAGGTCCCAATAAGCGAATAAGAAAGTGAAGGTTTTAACCTCCTATGTTAAACTATCCCAACACGGATCAGTAGTCCTTACCATTTTTCCTTTATTTAGAAGCTTTCTTAAAATGAATTGTTTTATTAAGAGTACTTTTGAGTTTGCAGGTATTACTTCAAGCACACAAGATGTAATTGGTATGGATTCTGACCCCATTTATGGGCAGTCCCCATAGGCAAGTGGAAAGGTAGTCAAAAAGTAAGATAAGGTGAATTGATGCTGCCTCAGCAGCACTTTTGACACAGTGGTTTACCCTTTTTATCAAGTAGCTTTCATAACATTCATAATAAAAAATTGTAGCCAGAGAGTCTGAACTTTTGCCTAACACATCAATTAAGGATCAAGTATGTTGTAAAAGCCACTGAGAGATGTAAACTTCCCGAGTTTGTATGTCTGTGGAAATTTGTCACTAAATTTGAAGTAGTTCTACAAGTGTGACCTCCCTAAGGATTGTATTAATTGAAGGTTGTATTAATGCAATGGCAGGGATAACATGGATATTAATGGAAATTTGTAGGATTTTATTTGTAGGTGGTATGTGGGTTTGCAAAATCCTTTTTACTCATGTTATAAAAAATAGGAAAGGAATATGTATTGATTTTCAGTTATTTATGTTGAAAAATCAGTATTTAGCCTGCTATATGCAGGGTATTGGATTTTTGTTTGCTTTTACCACTTGATAAGTTAAACAGCTAAAATCTCTGGACAGTTGAGTCAGGAATGTTCATGTTTAAACGCTGCTAATATTGAACAAAGTCATCCTAAGAGAAGGCATTCCTCCAGTCAAGACTACAGAAGCAGGCCTATTATAGTTATTTGTGTTTAAAAAGAAACAAACATCATATTCTATTTGAGTGGGTCCAGTAATTAATGAGTTTTGACGCTGTACTTCCATAGCTTCCAGTTTATCTTTTTGTTATGTGAGATAGATATTTTCCAACCTAGTTAATTAATTTGATCCTTCAAGAATTACCTAAGAGTCCATAAACACATAATGGCAAACTACCTTTGAGAGATTACCACTCTCTAAGTAAACACACGTTCTGATTTGAGAGACACCAGCTGCTCATGAATGTAATGTTTAACATGGCATGCAAATAGAGGAAGTGTTTCCATGTGAAATTGAATTATATAATAGTACTAAAGAAGTTTGTAGCCACATTCTGTAGGGTTTTGAGCTGGGTTTACTGAGAGTGAAGGAGATTAATTTTCATCTAATTACTAGATTATGGAGAGATTAACTATAGAAAGAGACAAGTCAATAGACCAAGCCCAGGTTTGTGTTCCTGTGTGTTCAATGTCTCCTTGCAGAGGATGGTATCTACCCTGGGGGGAGAAGTTCACTGCAGTGTCAAGAATGCTCCAAAACAGAAACGACCTTGCATCCCATGTACTGCTCCAGCTCCTTTTATCTGTGCTGATTTTGGGCTGGTTGGTTTGAGTTTGGTTTGAGTATTTTTGTTTTGGGTTTTGGTGGTTTTTTTTTTTTTTTTTTTTTTTTTGTCACATGACTGAATCAGTAGGTGTTGAGAAGTTATGTCAGTGAATGAAATCTTTTCTGCTGTGATTTTGAGCCTCCTTTTCACAAGGAAAATTGGCAGATTACAGAAGAGAGGCAGATGAGAATGTGCAGAAGAGAGAAACAATATAAGGTTCAAGTGTAGAACAGAGTGCTTTATTATATGTAATTCTCTACAAGGGGGTATTAAATGGTAGCTTGGTTATCTAATCAGGTACATGTCTGTGGTGTAAATTGTGTGAGAGCAAGTGACTTCACCTGTCTTCACAGCTGGGGAGAGCCACTGGCATGTCAAGGTGAAATTTATCACATCCTAATATAAACAGCTAAAAGAGTATAAATACCTCCTTCAGGCCAAAAATCCACACATTATGTCACAGATTCACAGAATATCCTGAGTTGGAAGGGACCCACAGTGATCATCAAGTCCAACTCTTAAGCCCATCCAGGGATTGAACCCCTAACCTTGGTGTTATTAGCACCACATCAAACCTCCCACTACCACCATTACATCTCAGACATGTGGGCCCTAAAGCTGGCTACCTCTATGTTTTTCCATCCCATATTGGTGTGATCCACTGGCCTACACAGACTCCTCTAACTGGAATTCTTATCTCTGGCCCAAAATCATTGGCAGATCAGCTGTGAAGCTGCAGACAATGAGTTTTCTGGGTGAACTGGAAGTTAAGAGGCTAGCACAGTTTCTTTATAGCAGGGGAACATCTCGATTAGAGACAAACTCCCAAATGCACTGACTTCAAGAAGTTTGTCAGTGATCACATAAATATGTATAAGAGACCCCCACCCGCAATGTTCTCTGTTGATATTCAGTTAAAAAACTGTTTCAGTCAAGAAAGCTCTCCCCACCTCTTTCCCTGTCTTAGGTACAGGGCTCTGGACTGATTACCTTTGATGTTGTCCTATCTTTTGTGTCTTTTCTGGAATCATATTTACTTCTCTTACTCTGCATTTAACCTACCCAAATGCAGTGCACTGACTACTTCATGTTTCAAAAATCTGTCCCACAGAAATATTTTGCCACAGAGAAAACAAGTTTTGCCAGCATTCATGTGAGTTTTGGGTGAGCCTGACACTTTGTTCAAGGTCACAAACTGTTGCAAAAACAAAGCTTCTGCTTTTGGATTATGAATCCTTCACAAAGGGTTCAGCTAAAGTCTAACAAAAGCTTTGGCTAACAGAATCACCGTGGAGAGAGAAGAGAGTTACCTAAATAAAATAATAAAAAAAAATTTAAAAAAATTGAAATACTTAGAAGAAATCTGTTTTTCTGGCTTAATTCCCAGGGAAATGAGGATTCAGGTTGGTTCAGGCTCATTACCTAAAAGCCAAGATACAAGAAGTTATTGAAAATTCTTCATCTTCTGGAGATTCATAGAAGTATTCTGCAGTAGGTATGAGTCTGAGACACAAGTCTTGATTTCAAAACTGTAAAAATTCAAAAGATGATGATGATGAAAAAGGGAGTACTTCGGTAGCAGTGAGAGTGGGGGATTTTCTGGGAACTGTGAAAATAAGCATAGGAAATGTTAACGGCAGTGAAGAAAAGGAAGGGGATAGACATGACTGGAGAGGTGACTGTAATAAAAACAGGAGGTAAATAGAGAACTGAAATAGAATGAAGATGAAATGCAGAGAGTCAAGACTGCTGCTCTATTCCATCAGTTTCATGACTGTTTTGTCTTTTATGAGAGAAGGCAGAAGAGAGACGATCAAACCCCACATGATTAAGGACAAACTTAAGGACTAAAAAGAATTCACATAAATAAAATACTTAGGTTCTATCATTAGAACCACTTGGGTAGTTTCAGTAACCTTGGACATATTAAGCAACTCTTGGTTCTTATAGACTGTTTTCTGTCATGCTTTATTATCTTCATTGTTGCTAATGATTTATCAAATGATTCTGATAACAATTAATCTCTACAGAAAAGACTTGGAGTGTGAAGTCCATTCTGAGGGTTTTTTTTTAATAACAAGATCATATTTCCCTTTCACCCTGAAGCTATCCTGGCTCCATTCTTCCTTACCAAGCCCAAAGGTATTATGAGGGCCATCCCTTTACTGCTGAGGTAGATGAATATGACATTTTCACTGCAAAAAATGCAAATAACTACTAAAAAGGGTATCATGTATGATATTGAAAAGATTCTCACGTATGAATAGTTACCAACAGGTTTCTCAATTTAAGCATTTAGAAATAGATATATTAAAGAAAATCCAGAGGCTACTTCATACTTTATGTGTGTGCTGAGTCTTGTTCTGTTCAGCATCATTACATTAGGTTTGTCCCTGGCTTGATTTCACTTCCTGTATAAAATGACAGCAAGGATGTATTTGGACCAGCCCTGTGTCCTTTATTACAATAGGTCATGCATGTTCCAACAAATAACATTGTGTGTCTATTGGGCTTCATTACTTTGTTTACGCCTTTGAAAGAAATTACTAAGCATTTTTTAATTATTGTAATTACAGCCCGAAAAGTTCTTTGTCTGTTCCATGCCATATATTATCTTGAGGTGAAGGGTAGAGGAGAGCAGAAGGGGAACTCATTAAAATTTGATTAAAATTCCATGTTGACACACCTGCAAAGAAATATATCTGATGAAATTCAACAACCTTTAAAGCAATGAATTTCAGTAGAGCTGGGATTTTACCCTGTTTGCAGGAGAAGACATACTGGGCCCAATTCTTCACCTGGGTTTTTTGGGAAGGAGTGGAATTTGGAAACAGCAAGGGCACTAGCACCATTTCAGGCTGCAGTACTGGTAGAAATGGGAAACAGCTTAAATCAGCTTAGAGATCTGGATACTTAATCATGCAAAGCCCTATGTTAATGCTGAAGTTACAGATGAGTAACGTGACTCCTGCATACATAATGAGATCACAAGTGATCTGATCAGGTTGTCTCAAAGAAATGCCAAAAACCATTTTATGCCAGAATTTCACGTGTCCTCTTTAAATACTTCATGACTTATAGGAAGGTGATTTTGTCACATGCAGAAAATTTTTCTTTAAAACTGTTGCTGGCACTGTTTTGCACATTCCTCTTTCTGCAAGTTCTCAAACTCTTATGTTAATACCAGGGATTTGCTTGTGTGACTCCATTTATGAGAGGGAAATAACTAGTTAATGTGAGAATAATTTAAAAATCACCTGCAACAGATTTTACGTACATGAGAGCATCTTGATTTTAAGGTCAGAATCCTCTAAGTCAGGAAGTAAATGCTATTATCAAATTAAAGAGTTGTGAGGATCTCCCATTTCCTGACAGACCAGGCGGTCGCTTTCTAGCTCTTGAGCAGCTGGACCCTTCATCTGTCACTGTTCCAAGCCTGAACAGCATTGTTCACTCTGTTCCTGAGGTCAGGGCAATTTGCAGAGGAGGAAGAAGGAAACATTTTCGGAAGGATTTTTATTTATTTATTTATTTGTTCTGCAAAACCTAAGAGATCTGGAATGCCAATAGGGTGCCCAACAGAGAGTGATCAACCCTCAAAATCACAGCAGGGGCCATCAAAATTGGATTGTGTATGAATTTGTATATGAAATATGAACTTACAGAGAGCAGCTCAGCTTAGAATCCCAGGTAGTATTGCCTTGAAAGTGCTTCATGTGGCTTCCAGTGTGGAAGCCATAGGATTTCTGTGGGTGCTGCAGAGAGCATGCAGACAGCTGAGTTCCTGCCTGCCTCTTGGCTGTCTGCAGGACGAGACCCCAAACCAGGATACCCCTTCCACAGCACAGCCTACGGATTGCTCACAGAAGATCAGGTTCTGGGGATAAGGTGTGCCACCTTTTTTTCCCCCAGAAGCTGCACTGAAAGGAAAATATGTGTAGTGCATGAGAACACTGGACCTGATTTTGTCTGGTACTGGATGCCTCAGTCAGCTTCCTTGGCTGCAGGGGATTTCTGCCTTGGGAGCGGGAAGGTGTGCACAGACCAGTGTGGTGCTGCTGAGCAGTGAGCACAGGCACTGGGGGCTGCTAGCATAGTCAGGGATTCCCACTTGTTGCATGGCAAGTTGCATGGAAACTGCCATGGCAAACTTCCCTGAAATTGTATCCCCTGGAAGCCTAGGTGCCATGAGGCACAGGAAGCTCATCCAGCCTGTGTTTCCGGGAAAAGTCTGCTAAAGCTACATCCACCACAGTGACAGTGGTGTCACTGTATTGGCTTATGGAAATAGGTCAGGTAAGGCTTGAAGGCAGTATTAATATTTCTTGTTAGAGCAACTCTAAATGTAGAAAAACTGGACAGCCTTCAGGCACACGAGCCATTTTCCTTGTCTCCACTTCCATGGATTTCTGTGGTTTACATGGATCATCAATTTCACTCCTAAATACTCTCAAGAAAATTTCTGACTACCCCTGCCAGTGGGACACAAGAGTGTCCTTCTCTTCTTTCTGTGTCCCAAATGAGAGTGGAATGGTATTTTCTGCTTTTATCCCTGGCTAAAGATTTGTTTTTAACATTTCATGAGTTCTAAATAACTTACAGCCCAAGCAGTGGAACTTGGTTCCCAAAACTTTTGCAAACCGTGAGCATTCCTGGCTAGGAATGCTTGTCAAGACTTTTTTAATGAACCTGCTTGAAGTATATATTTCTCTGGGTTTTGAAGAGCTCAGAAACAGAGTTTGCTTCTTGCTTTCCCTAACTTCAGCAGCAAGTGCATTTATCATTACTTGACAGAATACTTGAGCAGTTAATGGCTTGGACTGACATCGTATGAAGGTACATTCCTTGCTTTTGTGGAGAGTAACTATTTAGACAAATATTTGTTCTTAAAATTTTTCAGCTTGTGATTGCTTTCTGCAATAGAATGATACATTTTCCCTTATTGCCATTTCTGATTACATAAACAAATGAAATAAGTAAACTTCTATGGGACTTTTTTTTTTTGCAACTGCTGTCCAACCTGTCTGTAGACAATTGTACACTATGCTTCCATCAAGTCTGTAGCTTGAGTTTCTTGGATATTGAAAATACTTATTCTTAAAAAAAATTGTTAACAGGATATTTCCAAGTTCCCAGACAAAGATTATACACTGCTGGGTGAAGGTGGAATCATTCTGAGTGGAGGTCAACGAGCACGAATCTCACTGGCAAGGTGAGTATTTTGCTCTTCAAGTAGTGTACTATTTCACGTATATGGAGTGTTTTATGACTAAGCATTTAAATACACGTGGACTATGTCCTGCTAAATAAATATCCTCCTGTTACATCAGGAACTTGATTTTATTATCAGAAATCTGAGTTCTGCTATGCACTTTTGTTTATGATAGACCTGCATATTAATTTACTGAATTTTAAAATTTGATGTCAAACAAATGCTATGGCTTAGCATAAGATGAATCTTTCCCTCCCTGAGGCAAGATGTCTTTGAAAATTCAGACCTTTAAGTGTAGCTTTTTGTGTACTGAAGGAACCTGGAGAAAGATACAAAAAAATATTCCAGGATCTTTCCCTGCTATGACATTTCTTCAAAGTGGTTTATATAGTAATCAATGACATACTGCCTGTCTGCAGGTAAATGGAGGGGGAGAAAAAAAAAAAAAGCAGCCGTGTTCCAAAACATTTTGCGCTAACACTTTGGGCTTCTCTCTGTCCTAAGAAAAAGAAAAAATAGTAAGAAGTGACTGGTCAATACATATGAATAACTGCCTTTTCTGTTTGACCTTTCAATGTTAGTAAGTAATTCTGAAGGTCTACAGAACAATAGCATAGGTGTTTGTCTTATAAATTAGCTGTGTTTCAGCAGAATCACTTAGCTGTTGTCAGAAATCCAGTAATGAAGTTCTGAAGTGTAAATGGTCCCATTTATTTCTGTGCCAAGTGCAAATTGTGTTGATTCCCATGCCCAGAAACACCATGTAGAAGTAAAATCACATTATGGTGAGCTGCACTGGCATCCCATGAAAGATGTGCACGTCTCTGTGAGGCTAAAGATGGGATCATTAAAATAGAGAATCTTTCAGTGTGGGTCTGTGAGACTGAAGAGGCGTATGGATGGTTCTGGTTTATGCAGTAAGAGGAAAGAAGAGGGGAAGATCAGGCATAGCTTTCAAAGCATGTAGTCCCAAAACTACAAAACCCACTTAGATTTTAATTTAAAATGCAAAATTTACATGGACTATTTCCTAGATGCTATGGATAATCATGTCTGTCACTTTTCAGATGGCCATAGCTCATTTCCTGGAGGGTCACAGAACTTATGTATTTTTTGTCAGTTGTAGAATAGTAATTTTTAAAACAATTACATGTCATAAAGACAGTGACTGTCTTAGATTTTGCTCAGGCTCCTGTCCAAGCTCATTGTGCTACAAGGTGTGTGAGTATTGAGGTGTGGGTTGTGGATGAAGCTCTGAAAAGTTAGAGGTGTAAATTTATGATTACAGCCTTGGGTTGTACCTAGGTAATAAACTGGTGATAAACTAGATATTATATCCTTGGACTGGCTGTATAAACTTATCTGGTGTAGTCTGTGCAAGGTCAAGTGAAATGAGAATCCATGACAGAAGTAATACCACCCAGCTGTCATGAGAAGCAGGTGGAGGTTGTGTGAGTCTGTCGTTTTTACAGTGCACTGTCATTGCCTGCAGCTGCAACCAGGGGAAAGAAAGGACCAAGGGAAAAACAGTGCATGTCCTGGACTTGAGTCACCTTGTTAGCCTGCTACCCTAAAGCTAGTGGCTTTATAGCTACTAAGTACAACAAACAAATTATAGCAATAAACCCCTGCAAACTTCCTGCGGATAAAAGCACCCAGAACAGTGTGAATTTTTGTAGTTGTGCAGCCACTACATCATGGTGAATGACCACTACGTATGGTCAGTGAAATCCATCATGTTAGAGGATTTTTCAATAAAGTTGCTGGTTTTATTAACATAATGAGCTAATACTGAGGGCTTTTTCTCTTGGTGGTTAAATATTTTCACACTGATTAACACACTTTAAAAAAGACAGAAATGCGGCTGTCTGGATTTCTTTATAATTATACTCTGATTGATATTGCATAATGATTCTCATTCTCACAGAGGAAGGCAGGGGTTTTTTTTAAACTTTTATTCATTTTTTGTTAAAACTCTCTCAGCCAAAGCTTTAGGTCTCAGTGAGCCATATCCAGGTACAGCTTAAGGTCCTTTTTGTTGTCTTCAACTTGAAATATTGTAGTGCCCCATTGCAAATAATGTTTGCAAGGCCATGCCTCATTAATACACTTGATTTTGCTCACCATTTTTTTAAAGTACCTTTGAAATTAAGTGCTGAGACCTAAGTCTTTTCACATGTTTATTTACATATATGAAATATTCCCTCAGGCACCAGTAGATGCTACAGTAGACATTAAATTCCCATTGAAATGGTCATTGTACGTTGATGGGGGCTGTCAGATTCAGGCTATAAACAGATCTCTTACACAGGGTAACCTATGTAAAAGACAGCTTTGTTTCATTGTACAGAAATTAATGAAAAACTGAGTTAGTTTGTAATGTGGTCTGCAGCAAGAAAAGCCTTTGTTGAAAGATCTCTTATAAGCACATTTCATGTTAAACTCCAGCTCCATGCTGATGCTGTAGAAAGTCTATCAATTAAAAGATTTGAGGCATTCTTCTTAAATTATATTCATTTAAACTTAGAAGAGATGTGAAAGTTAATGTAATTTCCATTTTTTCTCTTCAGGGCAGTGTACAAGGATGCTGATTTGTATCTCCTGGATTCTCCTTTTGGACACTTAGACATTTTTACAGAAAAAGAGATATTTGAAAGGTATTGTATGTTTTGATAGATTGACCAAATAAAATTAAGGGGTTTTAATAACAGTACAAAAATACTGGAGTGATCAAAATTATACCTGTTGGGATATTAGTTTTTAGGGTTTCTCATAATATTATATTGTAGTATTTTGAGTATTAGTTAGTGGTAGTACAATGCACTGTGTGGGGAACAAGCCTGGGCCAGGTGTGAGCATTACTGCTCCCTCTTCCATCTCAATGTATTGAGCCTGCTGTAATCTCATACTCCCAGTGTGTGTGGCTTTACATCTGACATGTCTTTGTATCAGAAAGGCTTTCATTTAAAATAATTACCTGCTTTACAAGTATAATTTTTTACAAAAAATGGTATTTTGACCCATTTTTCTAATCACTGAATGCTGAATCACCTGAAACTGCCTGGTGAAGACTGGCAGCAGGTTGGCCCAAGTCAGAGACTTTTTGCTTGTCCTTTTGATGAAAACAGTGAGGGCACACACTGCCATCCATGAGCTCTTCAGCCACTGTAATTTTGGAGTTTTGATATTGGAGTAATACTCTTAAGTCTCAGATCAGCAGGTCTGAGTAACCCTAAGCTGGAAAGAAATACTTCATGATGAACTGTGCTTTTTGGATTGACATGAAAGTGATTAAATTTTTACCTGTTTTTTTGATTCCTGGGATAAAGTACTCACCCTTTACACATCTGAGCTTTACCACCTCCTTTGTAGCTTGAGGGAGTACCCAAGACTGCTCACACTGGGAGCAGGGCAGGTAAAAGCAAATTGAAAGGGGTAAAATCATCATTTAATCTTGAGAACAAAAAAGTCTCAATATTCACACTTCCGTCTTTTACAGCTGTGTGTGCAAGCTGATGGTGAATAAAACTAGGATCTTGGTTACTTCAAAATTGGAGCATTTAAAGATTGCTGACAAAATATTAATCTTACATGAAGGGAGCTGCTATTTCTATGGAACATTTTCTGAACTTCAGGGTCAACGGCCAGACTTCAGCTCAGAGCTGATGGGATTTGATTCTTTTGATCAGTTCAGTGCAGAGAGAAGAAATTCCATCCTTACTGAGACTCTCCGACGATTTTCCATTGAAGGAGAAGGCGTGGGATCACGCAATGAAATAAAGAAACAATCTTTTAAACAAAAATCAGATTTTACTGACAAAAGGAAGAACTCCATCATTATTAACCCCCTTAATGCAAACAGGAAGTTCTCAGTAGTGCAGAAGAACGGGGTGCAGGTCAATGGGATAGACGATGGCCACAGTGACCCCGCAGAGAGGAGGTTGTCCCTGGTACCTGACTTGGAGCAGGGGGACGTGGCCCTGCTGAGGACTGGCATGCTCAAGGCTGACCACCTACTGCAAGAGCAGAGGAGGAGGCAGTCCGTGCTCAACCTGATGACAAGCACCTCTGTCAACTACGGACCAAACTTCTCCAAAAAGGGAAGTACAACGTTTCGGAAGATGTCTGTGGTGCCTCAGACAAACCTGTCCTCTGAGATGGACATCTACACCAGGCGTGTGTCTCGAGACAGTGTCTTGGACATAACTGATGAAATCAGTGAAGAGGACTTGAAGGTGTGTGTTGATTTGAATTCATCTTGGGTTTGCTTATGGTGATGGTTTAGAGTAATATACTCCTCATCTGTTTTTCTGCTTGACTATTTCCTTCCTAATGCAGCATTTTTCTGTGGGATATGTTTTTTGAATGCCTGTGAAAATTTTTAAACTCAAGTGTCATCTTGAAATCGTCAAAAAATTATTTTGCCTTGTTTTTTGTTCATTTTTGAGTGCTATCTGTGGAGAACTTCAACACAGAATTTACATCTCCTGCACTTTACCCTTTAGGTTGCTTATGATAAAATAACATTTGAAACCATAACTTGGAAAAACATTGTTTTAAAGCATTTATGTAAAATTCACCTTAGAGACATTAAGGCTCATGGAAAAAATCAAATGCATTTGAAATACTAGCACAGTTTTTAAAACTGGAATTTGATCAAATTCAATAGATTTGCCAGACTGCTTAGTTCTTGTGTCCTGATGCAGATAATGAATGGAGGAGTAAGCTTGATTTTACTCTGGTTTTATGGATGTGCAGAAAAAACCAGAAGGTTGCGTTTCATACCAAAAAACTGGACCAAAATTTCCTTTTGTCTAATAGTTTCAATTGGTCACGATGGACTACTTGCATTTTCAAAACTAACAGATGATTTTCTCAGGATAGGAGAATTTTCTGGGGGTCTTTTCTAGGTGGAAACAGATGTCCAAGGAAAATTTAAATTAATAGTTTGCTGAAGCACTAACCATTTTTTCTTTTGAGCTCAACAGAAAAAAAAAGCTCAAAGTGCTTACAAATTTACTCTAAAATCAAAATAATAATTTTCCATTGAAAGAAAATAGCTATTGATTAATAGCTTTCGATTCTGGTAGTGCTGGACAAATCTCAGTTTCTCTCTTTGTTGTCTGAAAATTTCAAATAATTTCTTGATTGTATTTTTATAGCAAAGATGACTCAACTAGTCAGTACCTTCCTCTCTAGCCATTATCAACCAATTTAATGTTTCAGCTCAATTATGTGCAGTGAGTTAGCAGAAAAAAATGATAGCATTCTTGTGTCAGAAATTGTCATACAGAGGTATCATTAGCATTCTTACTATTATTTTACTGATTTTTTTGACAGGAGTGCTTCAGTGATGATGCTGAAAGCATGGGTACTGTTACTACGTGGAATACCTATTTCAGATACATTACTATCCACAAAAACTTGATTTTTGTTCTGATTTTGTGTGTGACTGTCTTCTTGGTTGAGGTAAGAAAATCTGTGCTTAGTGGCATGTTGCAACAAATGGTGTTTGTTCAAACTGATCTCTGTGAAAATGGATAAAGCATCAAGACATGAGCTCTTGTATGTATCACTTATTGACAACAGCTGCTAAATTAAATTGCACTGACTTTTCTACTGCTTAGAAGAGCATTTCTTCACCAAAGTTAGTGGTTACTGCACAGCAGCAAAAGACCCATCTTCTCAAATTATCCAGGTTATTTTCTGTGTTACCATAAATAAGAATTATTCCCCTATGCAAGTCTCTTGTTCACAGGTGAATAATCTTCCATTTTACATTAAAAATTATCTTTGTGGAGCCTTAGGGAGTTAACAACAATAATTGCTATAATAGTTTTTGATGAGAGCATGCATAAATTCTGGAAAATTGCTTTGAAAAATGAGTTACTAGCTTTGCTCCTAGTGAAAGAAGAGTGGTAAGACAGAGTGTCGAGTGCCTGTGGTGGCTGTTAAAGATGGAAGGGGTGTTCCTGCAGCAGGCAGACAAGTTTTCCAAGGATGGTGTAAAACACCAGAACAAGTACTGAAGAACTTGTTTCAAAACTGGCTGTTTGTGGGCATTTGACTGTTTTTCATATATCAGAAATTGTCTGCTTTTTTGTCTTGTCTCTCAATTTAGGAAAGATTTTTAGAGTATAGCACCTCTTAATATTCTCTTCTATAGTAAATATCCTTTATCAAGTGTTTTTCAAAGGGAAGGCACATGTTTCATAGCGGGAAATCAATGAGACTGTATACATATGTCAGCTTATAAAATATGGTGCCAACTTCTCTTGGTATTTTTCAACATGAACTGAATGCAGAGTCCATTAGGAATATTGGGCTAGTTTCTGGCTGATTGTTAGCACAGGGTTTTTAGCAATTCTGTGGTGAGATTCAAATTTCTAGTATCATCATAGCTGGAGAAAAATGTGACTGATGGTGTTCTGAATTTACACTAATGTTGTGTTGCAGGTGATTTAAGTTAGTTCTCTTGGATCAGGAATAAATCCTGGAGGTTAGATCCAGTTTAACATCCTAAATTTTTAACCCAACTTCATAAGCAAGACAGTATGTAGATTCATAGCTCTTCTTATCAAGTTTTATTTTCATGGTAGTGGAAAATGGCTATGTAAACAACAGCAAAGCTGCATGTGAGTTTTGGAGGCAAAGGAAATTTTAATTTTAAGGCATATCAGGTTTATTCCTGTATATTCAGCATTCATTTCTAATGCTGATTACACATTTTTGCTTTTATTTTAGACTAAACCTTTTTTAAACAGTTCAGAAGCCTAATCTTCTAATTGAAAAAAAATCTTATGACAAAGAATGTTTCCATACAGTTTAAACTTTCCAGTGTGACTATTGTTGAAGTAAAAACCTACTGGCAAATGAATGGGCTGGAAGATATCCAGCTGCAGCCCAGTCTTGAGCAGACCTCTGTGTGTAAGCTGAAATACCATGCCAAGTGTTTGTGTCCTGTGCTAACAGTTTGTACCCTTCCAACCTGAGACAATGAGGAGAGACAAGTGATGAATATCCAAGTGAATTTAAAATTGTGTTTTCACACCCTTCAGATCTGGGTGGGACTACTATGGAATATCTAGAGATGCTTTTTTAGATTTTGAATGGATTGCTTTGTATTTCATGTTCCAAGTTGAGTCCATACAGGTCACCATAAATAGGACATCAACTGTACATATTTCCTAGGTTTGAGAGATGTATGTTGTGTAGCTCACTTAAGCAGCTCAGAACTGTGTCTCATGGATGTAATATCCAGAGACTAGGGCTGCTGGACTGCAAGAAGAGCAGTTTTGGAAGGAAACACAGAGAAAGGCTTTGTGAAACTATGCTGTGACAATATTACCAACCACCATCTTCATGGCTGAAAAAATTCCTGTTGTGAGGAGTCAAGATGACAGCAGAATTCTCTTGGAAGACATAAAAATTTTATTGTGAAAGAAGCCTGATTCTTACAAATACCTAAATTCAGGACCATCATGGTCAATCTTGAGTTATTTACTGTAAGACCTGCAAAAGTTAGTGGCTCCCAAAGGGAAGAGTTCAGTTATGTGTTGGGGTATTACCACAATACATTTATGTACAAGTGACATAAAAATATATGGAAAGAAAATGTAAAAACTGTTTCAACCCTTAGAAAAATGATCATAGTCAGGAACAGAGCAAACTAAAATGTGGTAGACCAGATGAAATTTCCAGTATCTTGGTGGACAGACAAGAATATATTACAGACTAAATTCTTGTTGAAGGCTGAATCATCTCACAATAAAAAGGGCGTAATTCTACATTTTAAAAATATTACAATAGATTATGTGGAAAATTATGTAAAACTAAGCAGGAAAGCAATATCAGTCAAATGAATATACCAAACTTAGATATCAGCTAGCAAGAAAAACAATGCAAAAATAAAAATGTTAAAGGTTTGAAATTCATCTTTGAATAGATGCCTTTGAAGATACTGAGAGACTAACTCTTCGAGGGTCATTAAAAACATTAATCTTTAAAACTTAAAATTTGTTAAGACATACAGTTGTCAGTAAGGAAGGCATTAGCAACCCTTTGTTAATAGTATGGTAAAAAACAATACAAGAATATTTAGGCACTTGAGAGCCTGATTGTAATACAAGTCTAAATGTAGCTTTCCTGGTGGGATGCACTAAATTGCTTCCTTGGAGAGAGAAGCAGATATTACAAGGTTTGTGCTTCAAGTAAGTTTGACTTCCACTCAATTGTTATGCTCCTTCTAAAAACAGGTATAAAGTCAATGAAAGAAGATAAGAGAGAAAAATTGTATAGTGATAAGACAAAATTTGACTCTGTTTTCTTTGGTCACAGGTAGCTGCTTCTCTTGGTGGGGTATGGTTTCTTCAAAAGTAAGTAGTGGTGATAATTTATTGAGAAACTGGGGTATCCCTTATATTATTTTTTCTGTAAATAATGAATAAATTCTGCCAGAATTCTATGTGGATAGTCACTATCTTCTGGTCCACAATATGGTTCATAGATGGATGATCTAAATACCTTTTATAGGTGGTATCTGGTACTTCTGTAAGTGCTAACAGTTGAATGGTTTATGCCTTGTTATTGAGTAATAGTGTACACAAGATTTTCCTGGATCAGCTCCCTCTAGGGATGCATGGACCTGATTATCTTCAATATCCTGTGATTCACAGGTGCTGGGGAAGACTTGCTTGGGAACATTTTAAGGGAGAAGTTTCTGTAGGACCACATTTGTAAAATTCCCTCTGCTCATCTATGAAGAATTCCCAGAAGTTACAGGGTCAGCAGCTGAAGGTTAAAACATACTGAGCAGAGAAAAGCCAGTGGCTTTTCCTGGGTTAATGCTTTTAATCCCTGTTTCTGTCCTGCAGCAATGGGTTTGTGTGTTTGAGTATAGAAGCATATGGTGATGTAGGTCTGACTGGAGGTGGAGAGATTTATGTTGATTTCCAACTACATTAAGTCACTAGGGGCTTCGATTTTTATAGTATACCTAAAGAATTTTACTTCCATAGGAATTCAGTTTTTCAAGACTTAAACTAATTCTTCTGTTTGAAAGAAGTGGGTGTATTTTCCTGGATTAGGTTAGGTTTGTCAGTGATTAAATAGGCAGTAGATTTGCAAGAGGAATTTACCAGAGCAATTAATAATTTATATTTCATACATACATGACAATATTTTAAAAATGACTGGAAATATCTATAAACTAACCATTAGCATAGTTTTAAAACAAGTGGACACTGGAGTACTGTTTGGTTTTGCTTAGTAAATAAAAGAGACAAAGCACACAATTTCTAGTAATGCATTTATTTTTAATTTCCATCACACAGGACAGCTTTGAAGGCCAATTCAACACAGGCAGAAAACAGCACCTCTGACAAACCTGCTGTGATTGTCACTGACACTAGCAGCTACTACATCATTTACATCTACGTGGGTGTGGCAGATACCCTGCTTGCCATGGGAATCTTCAGAGGTTTGCCCCTTGTGCATACACTTATAACAGTGTCTAAAACTCTTCATCAAAAGATGGTGCATGCAGTTCTTCATGCACCTATGTCAGCCTTCAACTCGTGGAAAGCAGGTAAATGAGACTGACTCATCTATGCATTTAATTTCAATTAAATGGTTTTCATTCTGTTGAAGGACAGTGTTGCCTTCCATTTACATTTTCAGTCAAGTGGAACGTTAGAAGCTTGCCACATAAGGTAATTTGTGAATCTTTTAATGAAACTTGATTGCACTTAAGTGTGACATATTTCAGTTGTCAATTCTGATTCTGAAATATCACCCTGTAAAAGAAATTTGGAGAAAATAAACTGTTAACTGTTCTAGGCAATAAAAGTAGAATAACTTCTAAAGAATAGACATTTTCAAAAGCTGCAATAGAAAAGATATAGTCAGCTATGTCGTGAGTGACAAGGAATCAGATATGGATGATAAATAGTGCCTTTTTTATGAATAGTCCTACTAAAATGGCATAAAACATCAGTTAATGTGAATGATGGTATGCATATTCAAATTTGGGAGTTGATATAAAGCTCATTATATAACTGGTGCAACAAGTTCCATCTCCTATTGTACATGAAATTCCTATCTCCTGTGCTTCTTACTGATAAGTATTAGATTATAGGAGACACTGCTAAATGATGATACAACAATGGGTTTCTCCTTCATTTTCCCTTATATTCTTAACTTCATTGTTAAATGATGTTAAGTAATATGTACTAACTAAGTAACACAAGTAATACAGTAATTCTACTCAGGAACAGGTTACAAACAAACCCATGCAAATGCTGGTGTGGAAATTACCTGTGTATCAGCAGGGCCTGATGAAAAAGGGATATTGACCTTTATGCTTTGTGCCTCTGTTTCTGCACCTTTTATTTGTTTCTTTTTTAAAATTATATTTTCCTGGCTTTTTTTTCCAAGAGCTGAAACAGAAATTGTGTAGACGAATTCCTCCAGAGGGGCAGAAACTGTAGCTCCACTAAACTGTAATGGGATTTCTTGTACTTGAAAAAATCTTGTACTTAATATTTTGTATTCAGAAAAACTTGTAGCTTTTGTTAAAGTAATAAATGTAGGATTTAGGGGGTACTAAAATGTTTGACTTATTTTTTTCTTAATCCATAGGTGGTATGCTTAACAGATTCTCAAAAGATACAGCAGTATTGGATGACTTACTTCCACTTACAGTATTTGACTTCATTCAGGTTTGTAGAATAAAAGTTGTAACTTTTGCTGTCTTATAGCAATGTGATATTTCAGCTGTACATCTTGCAAAAGAAATAAATTAATTTTTTTTCAATCTATGTATCCATGTAGCTGTTTATCCTGTAGGTCAGCTTTATTGTTTCGTTTTTGAGTACTCGCCTCTATGTGTACTTACCTCCACTGTTTATGCAAACCACTCTTACTACTCAGGCTCAAAAATATTTTTGCCCTGCAGACCCTTACAGATTCAACTGCAAGTCATGAAGGGCATTCCTTAGTTTCTTCCTGTTATCATGGCTCAAGTTTACTGGTTTTTTTAATGCTATTCTTTGATTGCATTCAGTCACTTTTATAACTTCCCCTCCTTAAGCTCTTCTATTCCCAGTTTGCTAGCATCACCCTTAGTTTATTTCTCTTCTGTTGAATATATTCTTGACTTTTCTGTTCCTTTATCTTCTATGTAAATGCCAGCTTTTCCTAGATAAAACTGGTTTCCAGAACATTTTAAATAGAGAAGCAAATCTTCCCTGGTGCTCCTGTTTCTCTCTACAATATTAAAGTGATATAGGCCCAACTTAATCAGCCCAGACACTCTGCTATACAGATTGCCTGTCTCCATATGTGAGTTTGCTTGCTTTACAGTCCCTACCAGCATGATGGATAAAGACAGAATTTCTTTCCCTATATCTTTGTGAGTAATTGATAACTGACTCATGACTTCAGAGGGGCCAGTGCAGCTCGACATGAAGAGGTTCAAGTGCATTACAGCTTTACTTCATGTCCTGCTGGTGTCATTAGGACTTGCTGAATGAGTAAACAAGGGTATTGGGACTCTCTGAATCAACAGTGTAATCTTCAGCATGAACAGGAGTCACTACTGTCTTTTCTGATACAACCATTTTGCTTCAGATATTTTGGATCTATCATGGGGATGTTATTTCAGAACCAAGTTAATTAGTCTGTCTCTACATTTCAAATTTTCTACAAGAAACTGACTAGTTTTTCATGTTTTCAAGAATAAGGAAAATCCCAGTATTTGGCTTTTCTATTCTGATGCCTTTCAGAGGTTTAGCTAGAACCTATTGTCCCACAGATTCACCTCCCTCTCCTCAGTCTTAACTGCAGAGGCTTCTAGACATGCATGATAAGCTGCCCTGTCTTTCCAGGTTCTTCTGCTGAAGCTCATTGAACCTACCCACCATCTTGAATAACTTAAACAGTCATTCACTCACAATCAATCTCTTGTAGTCCTCCACAGATTCAGACCTCATGGACTCTGCTAATGAACAAAGACAGATTCCTCTGAAAGATACAGAGAAGTTATAGATAGGACTTTTTCCTTCTGATGATTGTTGAAGAGTCACAGAATGTGGAAGGGATGTTGGACCTAGGATCTGGAATCCCTCCAGCCCCTCTGTTCAAAGCAGGTTCAGCTAGAGGAGGTTGCTCAAGGCCAAGCTGGGTTTTGGATATCTCCAGATTCTCTGAGTAATGTGTTCCAGTGTTTGACCTTCCCCATGCAAAAAGTGCTTATGTTTAAATGGAATTCTGTGCATTTCAGCTTGTGCCCATTGCCTCTTACCTTCCCAGTATGTACCATTGAAAAGAATATGGCTGGAGCACATATGGTCCACAAGAAATACCTGCTAGTATTTATATAAACAGAATATATTTTAATTATATAACAAACTGCATGCAATGTACAGAAACATTTAGAATTTATATAACTATAATAAATACCAGTAGATAGTTATACGAATTGATGACATCCCCTAAGCCTTCTCTTAAGGCTAAACCCAGTTCTATCAACCACTCCTTGTTTCATGTAGATCCTTCATGTGAGAAGCTTCTGGCACATACTGCTTGTCCCTAAAGTTTAATATAGTCCCACACAAAAGTTCATAGAGAACTCACTGGACATTTATGCCTGTGACCATGACTGGTTTCCCCTAAATGATAAACTCCTGTTGGTTAATCAAACTAGCTGTTGCAGTCATTGCCACCCTGAATACTTGCTGAATTGCTTTGTCTACTACCACCTGCATTTTCCAAACTGGGAAACAGTGGAACATGTCTTGCCATCTGGCTTCTGTCCCAGGGCTGAAAGTTCAGCATCTGAGGCACTGAACTGGGTTGCATGAGCCCTCTGCTGCCATTCCTCCACTGTATGCCAATACACTGGGCTTGTGGCTTAGATTTTTGTTTCTGCCTTTTCAGAGAAAATATCATCTTCTGTCTGACTTTAGGCTTACTTAGGAGTTTATGAGATAACACAGATTTTCATATTCAAAATTTTAACGAAATAACTGTGGGACCAGCAGTTAGAAAAATATGGCATCATGACGACCTTTACAAAATTTGAGTAAATGACAGAAACAGGAATTATAACAGTCACTGAGTGACTGTAATCTCAAGTAATGTGAGAACTGTATAACTCTGCTCAATATCCCTTGAATAGCTCATTTGCTTTTTAACAATTAGAGAGAGATACAAGTGTTACTAATTTCTGCGGTTTGAAGTAATGAGTAAACACAAATCCATTCTTGCCTTGCTGCAGACCAGTGCTAAACAGCCTGCACAAAGTGTAACCCACACATATCGCCATTCCTTTAAGAGAAATAAGGAAAATAGTGAAAGAAGTCATAGGATCATAACATTGTTTGGGCTGGAAGGGACGTTAAAGATCATCTAGTTCCAACCCCCCTGCACAGGAGCAGACACTTTCCATGAGATCAGGTTTCTCAGAGCCCCTTTCAACCTGGCCTTGAACACTTCCAGGAGTGGGGCATTCACAAGGTCTCTGGGCAACTTGTTCCAATGCCTCACCATCCCCACAGTAAAGAATTTCTTCCTAATATCTAATCTAAATCTGCTCTATTTCAGTTTGAAGCCATTCCTCCTTTAGCTAGTTCAGCTGTATTTATTTATTTTTTTTTCATATAATGTGATGCTGCTACTGCATTGCTCAGATTTCTGATGAAAAAAAATGTGGTAGGAAACTTAGAACATGCTTACTTATTCATGAAAGACCTCTAACTTGGAATACTGGGAATTTAAATCCTTCCTTGAGTTTATGTGGATGTAGTAGCAAAAGCACCCACTGCAGGTTTCTTCCTAATGTGAAATTAGCTTTGCTTTCCATCTGCTTCTTTGCTGACTGGTCATTTGCAGTGATGTTTCAATGCAATGTTCATCATTTTGTCCAAATAGTCCATTTGCAGATGGTTTATGCTGGTGAGTTTGCAGGTTGAAGTAGTTGTTTAGTGTTAGAAGTAACACCCTGATACAAAGAACTTTGGTATTCTATACACACTAGTATACTTAATTTTCTTTAGACTTAGACATGAGACAAAATCAGCCTACCTGCTGAAGTCTCTTCTACAGTAAAGATCAAGACCAGATTTAGCTAAATCTGTCTGGAGATACTGAGGATGAATTCTTAAAATGGTAGTAGTCTCTAGTAGGTTAAAATAGATTAACTCTGAAACAAAATTTGCTTTTGTCATCTGACACCTTTAAACACCTTTTTATTTCTCCTGAAACTGCTAATTTGTCATACCACCATTTCTCGTACAATTTATTTCCTGTCTTCTGATCAGGACAAGCAGGAGTGTTAGTTTCATATATGAGTTACAGTCCCTTGAGCACGCAAAGAAGTACAACTTCTCACTTTTTCTGATCCTCAGCAAGAGTGCTTTGCCCAGCACCTGCAGGAGACTGTCACTCAGCTCCTGACAGTCTTGCACACTTAGTCCAGACAAGACAGGGACAGCACCAGTAGGTTTGGTAGGTGTCTGCAGATATTTCGATTTTGAGTGAAGAGTGACTGCCTAGCTGCTATTGTTTTTGTGTGGCTTCATATTTTAGAAGCCTACAATATTGATTGTACTACAGAAAATACTTCGTCCATCTATTAGACAGCAGCTTATTGCAATAGGTTATGGATCTGGTCCAAGTTATTCATTATCTTTTCATGGAGGTTTGTTCTCAGCTGCAAATCTTCTTAGGTGAGCACTTTATGTTTGTTGAAACAATACATAGTTGCCATAGGAAGGAGATTCATCACCAATCTCTAGTCTATAAAATGATAAGTTTAATATATCAATAGTATTTTTCTTTCATTCTACAGTTAATACTGATTGTGATTGGCGCTATAACAGTAGTCTCAATATTAGAACCCTACATCTTCCTGGCATCAGTGCCTGTGATAGCAGCCTTTATTCTGTTAAGGGCATACTTCCTCCACACTTCTCAGCAGCTGAAACAACTGGAATCTGAAGGTAGGAGCAGAAAAATTGGTAGACTTGTAAATCCACAACAAATTAATTGAGAAGTGATTTACCCTTTCTCCTTTTTTTTGCCTCTTCTCTTGCAAGATGACCTTGTCTTTGGGAGCAGAACACATATCTCCTTAAAGCCAGGGCTGTTACTGGTCCTGCCAATACTGAGTGCTCTGCTGCCAAAGAGCAATAAAAAAGGCCTTGAAAAAGATGGGCTTTATCACCACTGCAGCTGAAAACAAATGAAATCCTGACATACAGTTTTCTTAAGAATAAATGTAACTTGAAAAATTGTGGTCAGACTTGGTATGTACCCTTTGAGGTTTTTTTCTTTGTAAGAAAAATTTTCAATGGATATATCTTGATCACAAAGGGCTCCTATTTCTGAATAAGTTATTTCATTAAATTTCCTTTCTCTCCCCCCAGTAAGAGAATAAAATATTCCAAATAAAATTGACAACCTCATTTGGAAGTGTGAATTTGCAGACTGTTGCCTGGCTTTGCAGCAAACTGGCAGATCCTCAGCAAATCAGTCCTGAATCTTAAACAGTGGTGATCCTCTTTCCTTTTACTTAAATGTAATTCTGGAGTTCCTCAGATCTAAATTTAAATTTCTTTGATGTTCACAGGGGTCCAGCACTGGCTCGCCACTTTTTATGTAATGCAAGATCTGCCTAAAATTACCATGTCAGTGTGGTTGAATCTGGAGCATTAAAGTACTCTGCCTATGCTAAGAAAGCTTCATGTAACGGAATTATCAAAATTGCAGGAATTAATTTTGGCTGGGGAGGAGCAGCCTTTCTCTTGTGGCAACCTAGGAGGCCAGGAGCTTCCCCAAGTGGATATGAGACAAATAGTTACATGCTAACTATGAAGAATTATTGTAATTCCTTCCTGTCAGTACACTGAATGCAATTTCAACCCATTCTTGCAAAGACTGTTGTTGTCTATCCTTCATTAGGATTACTTCAGTCATGTAGTTTGGCCACGCACTGGCAGCAGTTACCCTGCTGTGAGGTAGAGCATGGGGGGGTTGTTTGCATTATATCAAAGGCATTTGCTCATGCATGTTATGTTGTTCTAATTTAAACACTTTACAGCTCGGAGTCCCATTTTCACCCACCTCGTTACAAGCTTAAAAGGGCTGTGGACACTGAGGGCTTTTGGGCGGCAGCCGTATTTTGAGACCTTGTTTCACAAAGCTCTGAACCTGCACACGGCAAACTGGTTCCTCTACCTGTCAACACTGCGCTGGTTCCAGATGAGGATAGAAATCATTTTTGTTGTCTTCTTTGTTGCTGTGGCATTTATCTCTATCGCAACTACAGGTATGGTAACTTTACCCAAAAACTGAAATGGAAGTTTGCTGCTTCTTTTTAACAGGTCCGCTTTAGAAAATTCTGAGAGAAATAAACTGTTGTGGAATTTAGCGTACATTGGAGTCATTGATTTAAGTATGTTGTAATAGTAAGCACAATTTAATTAAAATAGAAATAACACCATTATTACCTGCAGTCTGATATTGTAGACGACTCATTAAAGGGATTAATCTGAAAACAATAACTGAAGGGACAAAACTTTCATTTTCTTGATAGTAATTGCTGTAAAATTATCTCATGAGTTTGAAACCACATTACTGTTCCCAGAAGCTTGGCTGTTGATCACATCTGTATAGCTCAAAGGTTTTTAGTAAACAGAAGTTAATGCTCCTCTCACTTGCAAATAGCTGAGACATGAAAAGTTTTAATAATCTTTCAAAGCCCACACTATTAGGAGAAATTTTCATCCAGTTCTTCAATTCTCAACCCACTGACCCATTTTTTATGTGAAGTTTTGTAAATTCTATTCAAAATCCCCTGAAAAATGAGTCACCACTCCTAGTAAACACAGTATATAAATGAGAAACACACTGTATCTTACTTGTATTTGGAGTGGTGCCCATGACTTGCCAGGTGTAGCCAGCATCAAACAAGCAAAAATTAGGAGTATGATGCCCCAAAAATGTTAATATTCATTTCTGTGGAAAAATTCAGCTAGAAATTACTTTAAATGCAGTTTTTTATTCTCTATGCTTTTGTTATGTTTGGACATGGTTTTACCTCTCCGAGTTTTACACTGAACTCTGCGTGCAGGATCTGTGTGCAGTTTCAGTGCTATGGTTGATGATGAACAAGAGTTTGATGATTTTATGGAGGAGGTTTTAAAATCTAACAATATTTAAATTTCTCTCAGCCTTACTTCAGTGTCGAAAAGGAGTTATATAAGAGCTTGCAATTTATTAAATATTGTATAGTTTATGAAATGCTATCCTCTGTTTCTTGTAGAAGGAGCTCTAGCTCTCCTTACAAAAGGAGATACCACACAAAAATAGGCACTTACAGTACTTTTGTTACTTAGGAGACTTCTAGTTCCCCTACCATTCGTGGGAAACCATGTTCCCTGTTGTCCTTCTCATTTCTCACTCTGTGTCCTTAGTAGTTTGGGGTATTCAGGAAAATAATTTCTTGTGTTAGTTGTCCTGGATGTTTTACTGGAGAAAAGGAGTTAGAAGCACTTTTAAAAATTATAAAATTTGTCATCTTACCACCATTATAACCTTTACTGTTATAAATAATAGGGCCTTGGAGCAACACTAAATTCCCTTTCTTAATCTATCAATTTTCACAAGGAATATTTTGCTTTTATTGCTTACTTTTATATTTACTTATATAATGAGATGTCTATAAGAAAAACAGGAGGAGGTTTATTGAGGAAAACTGTATAAGAATGGAGAAATCATAGAAAGGTGCTTGTCTTAAATTCTCAATTCCATTTAGCACCTAATGAGGTTAAAAAAACAGTGTGGTAGATTAAATGCTTATAATGTATTGTATGAAGTCATAAATGAAAATCACATCCTTGTTACAGCAGACAATTAAAGCTAAAAAATTTACATCTGCATCTTTTTGAAACACTAATAGAACACCCTCTATTTGTCAAAGAAATTAAATTGTAAGCCATTTTGAATTTTAAAGTTGTTAGTTGTATGTGGTGTTTTAGTTAAATAAGAGTAATTTCACAGGTTCATGTGTGTTGGAAAAAGGAAAGTAAAATCAAGGTTTCAGAGACCTGATTCTGTTTACAGGTTAAGATTTAATTTTTTCTTCTGCCAAGCAAGATCAGGGTTTCTAGTGAATTCAGTGCCAAAGCCAGGGGTTTAACTATGATATAGCTCTTAGTCCTCTTTATGATTAACAAATCCATGTTTTCTCCACAAAATAAAAGAGGAGAGAAAATGAATATGCATTTTAAGGTATACATGCTTATTTTCTGGTTTTTAATGGCTTTTTATTTGCATAGAAATTGAATGTGTTTTTCTCTCCACAGGTGATGGACCAGGTACAGCTGGAATTATTCTTACTTTAGCTATGAACATCATGGGAACCTTGCAGTGGGCAGTAAACTCAAGTATAGATGTTGATAGTTTGGTAAGCAAAACATGTGTGGTGCTGTGCTTTCTTTTGAGGATTTGCCTTATTGATTATGGTTGTGCAGTGAATTATCTTCTGAGTTGAATATCATGCAGATGTGTCAGAACAGTTTCCCTCATACCTTTGATAGCAAACTACTGGCTTTGAGAGAGCACAGACTGAGTTTTTCCATGATCAGAAGTTTTTCTGGCCTTGAACAGGCAACAGCAAATACTTGCATTTGAGGATTCAGATTGTAGATGTAGCAGTGATAGGAAAACCTTGAAAAGGCTTGGGGTTGTTTTGTTATGATTATATTCCCTGTATTTACATATATAAAATATACCTTTCTTGGTCTACTTAACAGCTGTGTATAGCACATCACAATTATGTTTTTGAATTCCTTTCACCTATTATCAACTGTGATTTAAAAATCTGTCCTTGACTTCTCTGGCAGTCTTTTTCTGGTTTTATATATTGGAAAACAAAAAAAATTACAGCAGATTTCAGAGTCCCTTAAATCCTGATTAATTGAAATTAATTGTCATATTAAAAATATATAATTGGGGTAGATGGTGGCAGTATTATTGTCTGAAGCAATATTTGCAAATCTAACATTAATTCTTTTTAAAATAAATTATTCAACTACATTCATCCTGAGGGAAATCATTAAGAGCCTCAGAACAAGGAATTAACCATTTGCAGTATCTAATCTCTTGTTTGCACATGTGACTGCTGACAGTCGAGAAAGCTGATGGCCATTCAGCAGTGTTTCATATCCACCAGATGTTTTATGCTAGCTCCTTCTTTGCCTTGCTATCAACAGCCTGTCTTGAAGGGCAAGCACTTTGTGAAAGGGATGCAGTCTTGCTGTAACTGCAAGACCTGCTGAGCAGTAGTTACATGACTAAAAATGAAGTAAAATGTGATGTTGGTAAATCACAGAATTTTTAGGGTTGGGAGGAACCTCTGGAGATCCTCTTGTCCATCTCCCCTGACAAGGCAGGGTCACCTAGAGCAGGTGGCACAGGAACTCTGCACAGGTGGGGTTTGAATGTTTCCAGAGAGAAACTCTATGACCTCCCTGGGCAGCCTGTTCCAGTGCTCTGTCATTCCCAATGTGAAAAATTCTTCCTTACGTTGAAGTGAAACTTTCTGTGTTTCAGTTCATAGCCATTGCTCCTCGTTCTGTCACTGGGCACCACTGAGAAGAGCCTGACACCATCTAACTGACAGCCTCCTTTGGGATATTTATATGCATTAATGTGATCCCCCGTCAGTGTTCTCTAGATTAAACAGGCCCAGCTGCTGCAGTCTCTCCTCATGAAAGAGATGCTCCAGACCCCAAAGGATCTTTATGGCCCTCCACTGGATCCTCTCCAGTAGCTCTTTGTCTCTTGTTCTGAGGAGCCCAGAACTCAACACAGCGCTCCAGAGGTCGCCTCACCAGGGCCGAGTAGAGGGGCAGGACCGCGCCCCATGACCTGCCGGCCACATTCTTCCCCATGCACCCCAGGTTACCACTGGCCCTCCTTGGCCTCAAGGGCACACTGTCAGCTCATAGTCAATTTGTCATTCACCAAGACTCCCAGGTCCTTCTCTACAAAGCTGCTGCTCTCTAATAGGTCATCCCTCCCAAAACCACAACAGCAATAACCATGTTCATTCACTTGGCTCTCATTTGTAAACTCCATCCACTGTAAGGCAGGATGTGATCACTCTAAGTATAAAAATCTGTATACAAATCATGTGTGCATATTCCACAGCTTAATACAAACTGAAGGTGTTTCACAAGAGCAACAGGAAGTCTTACTGTAGGATTCAGAGGGTGCTGGACACAATAGTGTTTTAATAAAAAAGAACTTCCCCTTTTTATAAGTACAGTCATGTTAAAATGTCACCTATTAGTAGCAATAAAATAACTCTAGTTGCTCCACCAGATGTTTGTTGCTCTAGACATTTCTGAGTACTTTGCTCTGTATTAAGAGAAAGAACTGTGCTGGAGCACTGGTTATGTGTTATACTTTATTATTGATAGCCTTCTAAGGTCCATCAGGTTATAGGTGGATCCTCTGGACATCTTTCAGCAGTGGATATCTGCCCTCCCTCATTACATGAATTTTTAGGCATCCCAGATGAGAAACTAATAGATATTGCTGGCAGGATTAATTTCTTGACATTCAAAAGCTGTTCCCATACATAAACAGATAAAAATAGATTAACAATGTCAAGACAATAAAAATGCTTTGTTGGGCAATACAGGTGTATTATTTCCTACTCTGTAGTCTCTGCATTTTGCACTTGCCTGTTCAAAGTGTTTTACAATTCTTTGGCTAAAGATGTTTTGCAAAGGGTTGCCTGACTTAGTAGTCTATTTAGTTATGCTCTATTTTTCTCTCAGGAAGTAGTTTGAAGCTCCCCACAGGACTACATTGACTAGAATTGACACATCTCCACATGTCTCCAGTTACAGATACGCGCACACTGCTCTAGTTGACATCACTCTTGCCCTTCCTTGAGCAGCTGTAATATCTGTGTTTACAAGCCTGCAGACAAGTGTGCCTGAGTGAATAGCACGTTTGTAGGTAGCAGTCTTTGGTTGTCATATAAGATGGAGTTTGCTGCAAGTGGTTGAAAGCCATGTCCAAAGGAATAGCTGGCCAAACAGATGGGTAGGCGGCAAATTTGACTTTATTCCACACAATCTCCTTCTTGAGCTTTCCATGACACTGGCACACAGATTGAAGAAATCTGAGTTCCTACGTTGGTTTTTCTTTCTGCATACACAGATATTGTCCTTGAAACAATTTTTTTTTAACAGATTTGGCTTTAAATTAAAAATCCCGATTGTCTCAATACCCCACAATGGTTTTGGCATTTCATTCTCTACAGCCCTGATACTTTGTCTGCTCTGCCTTTATTTAAAAACAAACAAAAAAACCAACCTCCCCAAACCCCCTTTCACCCCCTCCAAATGTGTGGTCACTCTGACAGCTATCTGTTGTTTCATTTAAAGCTATGAATTAGGCTAGATTCATTATTTCACTTTGATCGTTTCTGCTAATATCCCTTTAGTTGGTTTTCAGTCTTTTTCTTATCCTTCTGGGAAGTCTTGTAGTGTTTTGAATTATTTTTTCCTTCATAAGGAAATTGAAAATATTTTTTTTTGGTAAGTGCTGCTTTCGCAGATAAGTATTAGCTGATCCCACTGGACTATTTTAATGCTTTCTAACCTCTTCTTTCACTGATGTATATCCTGCAGTAGCAGTGCTTTAACTGTGAAGGACAGTTTCTTTTATCAGGAAAAGAGAAAATGCCATGCTTTTACTGTTGCCAAGATTACTTATATAAGGAGATATAAAAAGAATCCCGTAAAGAGATATTAAAACCCAACTTGCTAAATGCCACAGTGCCCCACCCTGTACATCAGGGATGCTGAAGAATTAAAGTAATACAGGGTAGAGAAAAGGACCAAATTTAAAAGTACAGCTGTGAAAAATAATGGTGTTTTACAGATGATTTTTATATTCCCATACCTCTAACCTTTTCAATTCACTTTTTTTTTTTCGATCTTGGACATGATCTTAATATGGTTTTTACTACTTGGCACAAAACCTGAGAACACTGTTAATTTCCAAAGTTTGAGTTTAAGTAGAGTAAATACTTGACTGTAAAATCTGCATCAGAATGGCAGTCCTCAAAGTGAGATGTTGGTCTTCTGGAAGGGAACATAGTGAAGAAAAAAATCTTTAGAACATTCTCTTTTCTGCCTGCCTGCACAGCAGTGTGAAAAAGAGAAAAAAAGCGTAGAAGTTTTAAATGAACTAAGTATTTAATTTCTGCAGTTTGGAAGAGAATATACATCCTATAAGTGCACCCAATATGTAACAGCAGGTGATGTGTAACCTCAGTAAAACCATATGTTCTGCTTATAGAGCCAGTTTTGGCAGTGACTTCATGCACAGGCTTTTTTACAACATGAACCATTGGACCAATCTCCCACAGGATCTCCCAGTTGCACAGTGCACTTTCCAAGCAGTGTGTTTGTGAGGAGGTCTGGCAACACAGCCTTCAAATACCGTGTGTGTCTGGTCTGAAGAGAGTGACTGCTTTCTTTTTAGTAGAAGATAACACAGAGCCTGATTGAATTAACTCTACTAGCTTACTTCCAAAATAATTACTTCTTCCACCTTCTGGAAATATGAATTATATAATTGTGTTATGAATTCTCCTTCAAAGTTAAGGAGAATTTAAGTGATATTAATGAGAAAATAAATTAAAGAATTTGCAGTGCTATTAAAATCTCAGTAAAATACAATTAGGCAAGGCTAAAAATAGTGTACTATGCTATAGACATAGGGATGAAAATAGTAAATATACTCCTTTATTCAAAAGTACTAGTTAAAGAACATGAATATAGCTGACACAGTACTGATGGGAATAATGGATAAGAAACTTGCTGTCACCTATCCTATACCTGTCATTATGAATGACAGAACATTTCTACCTGTGAGGGGAAGAATGGATATTTTTGTAAAATGCCTGACATGCTGCATTCTGCCCAGATTTAAATCATAGTTCAAGCTATAGAACAGGGAGTTCAGAATTGATTTTAAAATTATTTAACTGTCTAAAATATCTGCATATATAACTGATAAGTCTGTCAGGGAGTTAGGACATTGGGATGAAATTTTCTTTTGGATAGAAAGGCTCTTCACCCAGCTGGCTTCACAGCAGACATTAGACAGTGTGTAGTGGTACAACCTCTTGGGCAGTTATGGGGAATCTCTGCCTGTAAACACATTCACACCTCTTGATGAAGCCAAAAAAGACTTTAATTCCTGAAATGGCTATGTTTCTATAAAGCTAAGATTTCTGAAAACAAAGGTACCATCAAGCACCAATTAAAATAACTGCATGATGGTCATCTTGGGATTTATTATTGACAGTCAGATGGGGAGAAAATTGTCAGCCTGATCCAAGATTTTCCTGTTTGTATCACCAAAAAGGGCTGGCACATATACAGGAACATGATGATGACCATGCTTTTCCATCTTGCACAGTGGTTGAGATGGAAATTAGAATTGATAGGCTTGTGTGGTAGCTTGCTTTTTAGAACTTCTGTCACAACTGTGCTTCAAGATGCTGAGATACAAGCTATGATTCCAGTATTCCCTTGAATTTGCTTCCACATAGAAAATATACCTAACAGTATTTCAGTTGGCATTGAAGAGAAAAAAAAATTGTATCTAATACGTCAAGTGGAAGCACTTTTCAGAAAGAACATAAAAGCAATTAAACAAAGATGTGCAAAGGGTTTTCCATGATACCACTAAACAGAAATATATTTCTGAGAATACAGATTAGAGAACAAATGTTGTTTACAAGAACAAGTTTTTGCAAAACAAGGAATCTAATTAATTTGTTGGACTGGGGCACTTAGGTACCTGAATGTAAAGGGAAGTCACATCTTCTTCAAGTAGGGAGCTGAAACTTGTTTCCTGAAGAGGAGAAAAATAAGACATTTTGAAGACTTTAGGATTTCCAGCATGGACAACATTATCTGACAATATGTTAGGAATTACCGCTTCTACAGAATGGATTTTAATGTTAACCAAGCTATGTGTTGGAAGTCAAAAAGCAGATAGAGAAGAGAAACTTGACAAAATCAGAGTTAGGCTTGCAAATGGCTCAAAAGCTGGATAAATACTTTATCTTAATTTTCACTAAAAAGGCAATGTTTAAAATGTGGACTCAAAAATGGAGCTGAAGGTAGAAATGGGATTTATATGCAAACCACCTAGAATCTTGGTCTCCCTAAATTACACAGTTTGTGGGAAGACACACACCTGTGACCACCTGTGAGTCAGTCCATCCAAAATCAGAATCTTCAGCTAGGGGTGATTTGGTTCTGCAGCTGGACATTTCACTCAAACATGTGAAACCAGATTGGAACAATGCCATCCATACCAGGTAGAGCAGACCTTCCATCCAAGTGTTCAGGAAAAACTGGCTGAGAAGCTGGAAATCTTATAATGGCAACTTCAAAAAAATAAAACAAGCTGGCAGTGGTGGTGGCATGTGATAAAATAACAACTGTCATTTTTTGTTAAGAAGGAGAAATGAGAAGTCACTAAGATACCACCATCAGTGTGTTAGTGTGATAGCAGCAGTCTTTAGAAACTATTTTTAAGAATTAATTTAAAAATGTGATGCTTATAGACTGAAATCACTTAGGTTTGCTGACATTAGGGTTAGTGACATTAGTAACATCACACTACCCTCATAACTGTGTCTGATTATTTATTTTCCAGACAAAAGAAATGTAATAGATCTCATTTGCCCTCAGAAAAGTATTGACTGTGGCTCTGTTTCAGGAATTATATAAATGAAGGATATCAGGACTATTACAAGAACTGTAAACTAGTTAATGAGTTGGTCAGAAAGGAAATGTCATTAAGCTACAGGTATTAACCTGTAGGGAGGCTACTCAATAAAGATTAGATTGCTGACTGAGCTCATTTTAATCTTTTTAAAATGCTCTCAACAAAATAAAAATGTGTGTTGAAGAAATCCACCAATGGAACAAAGCTGAAAGGTAGTGTTGGCATAAAGGATCCTGGGAGTTTAAAAGGATTAGGTGACTTCAAATGGCAGATATTAAATAGATTTAAATAACAAAAGTACAAAGGCTTGGATTTAGGGACTGCTAAGAATAACCTCAGTTGTAAGTGAGGATCTTGGTTAGAAATGTCTAAAATGGAGGAAAGCTTGGCTGACCACCCCTCAGTCAAAGGCTGACAACAAAATATGACTGTGAAGAAAAGAGTGTATGATCCCAGGATATGTTGATGCAGATATTCCTAATATAAATAGGGAAGTAACAGTGCATTTGTACAATGTCCTGGTAAAGCATCCAAAATGATGTGTACATTCTGGTCAGACAGGAAAGCTTGATTTGAACTGGGGAGTTTGGAGAAGGAGAACATATTTTAAGAAGGAGGATTAAACCCAGATCTTCTTTAGTCCTGGAGAACAAAGGGTGATTGCATCCAAAGTGTTCCTCCATAAATGAATGGGGAAAGCAGCTAGTAAAAGAAGCTCTTTAGAATTTAAAATTAATAAAGTTATAACAGCAAACTTGTCCATAAAGTAAAAAAATATGTTTTCTGACCACCTGAGCAGTGAAGTTGTAGTGAAGGAGATTAATTATTTATTGAGTTGTAGTGAAGGAGATTAATTATTTATTGACCCTTGACCCATTTAATAAAAATAATATCAGGAAGATTCTTTCTAGTCCCATGTTCCTTTGAAAATGCACCAAGACTGCTACTAGCAACTTCTGTCTGAAGTTCGTGAACTACAAGACTTTATTATTTCATCTAATATATATAATTACTGATAGAAAGTTCATTATCATGGAACTTTCTACTAATTTCTCATAAATACTCAAATGTTGCTGTTTAATGATTGTTCCTTTTTTACTTAATGCTACTGCTTTGCATTTTTCAAATCCCATGCAGTCTAATGATCTTTGGACATCAGTCATTATTCAAAGAACTTCAGGTTTTGGGCAACTCCATAACTTCCTGAAGGAAAGAGTTTAAGTGATCCATGTTGTTTTAATGATTATACTTTGTTTTCCTAGATACAAGTCATCACTTTTCAAAATACAATTTTTAAGGCAGAAAGAGCTACTATGTCCATGTAAAAAGGAAGCAAGAGGAATCACATGTTGGACCAATGTCAGTAATACATGTGCAATGGAATTTAGAGCTCTAGATGAGAAGTAGCCTACCTTTGAAGATTATATAATAGTATAGGTGTCTTGGTTTAAGACAATTTAAAAAGGCGGACACTTCAAAATTAGTTACCTTCGCTTAGTTTCAACCAATCTCTTTCCACCAATAAGGAATGAATAAGTAAATTAAGATGAAAAAATAACTGTTTATGAACAAATTAAACAGTCACAGGCAGGAAAAAACCCAGTAATTAATCACTAGATACAAAATTGCTAAATCTCAGGAATCGGGGAGGAACAAAGAGACACCCAAAATGGCATGGTACTGTCCCCTCCCAAGGTGGGAGCCCCACTGCTGGCTGCATGTAGGGAGACAAAGGGAAAATGGCACCAGCTCTTTCCCCCAGGATGGCACTTCCCAGGTGACCATGCAGTCCAGAAACAAAGTCCCCTTTGATGATGGACAAAGAAAACCCTCCTGGGAAGGTGAGAGCCGTTCTAGTGGCAGATGAGAAGTGCCAGTGCGTGTGGGGTCAGCAGCACCACCGCCTGCTCCCGCTGCCCACCAGACTCTGCCGGTGCTGGTGCTGATGTGCTCCAAGCTGTGTGTTGGGGGAAAGCCACTCTCTTGGTGCCAGTGTGGGGTGACCCAGCCTCCCAGGACATGCTCAAGTTTTGCTGGCAATAGAGTTTGCAGAGCTCACTCAGAAAACAGTTTCTAATTGCGAAATGCAGTTTTCCCAAGTCACTACAGTTGGAAGCCCAAAAACCCACCAGAAGTGGACCCTCTGCCTTCAGAAGTGCTGCCAGGAGCAAGAGGGACTCGGCTTGGGTGTCCTGACCTTTTCAAGGGACTGGCACCTCCCAAGTGCCCCATAATTCCAGTTCCAGCCACACTAGGTCTTAAAAGAGACATTAAGAGATTTTGGGTACAGCCAGGTATGGAATACAATAATGTTCTTGGTTACTCATGACAGTAGCTTACTTACTTTCCTTACACAGGAAAGACTCACTGTTCTGGCTAGGAATTAGGACCAATTTTATTTCATTTGTTTTGATAGTTTAGTACGAATTACATTTAGAATACTGTTTGTTTTGATTTGTAGATGCGGTCTGTCGGACGAATATTTAAATTAATTGACATGCCAACAGAAGAGACAAAAAGCATTACGCCACAGAAGAATAATCAGTTTTCAGATGCCCTCGTAATTGCAAACAGGCATGTGAAGGAAGAGAAGAACTGGCCATCTGGGGGCCAAATGACTGTAAAAGACCTTACAGCCAAATACGGCGAAGGAGGAGCTGCTGTACTAGAAAACATTTCCTTTTCAATAAGTTCAGGCCAGAGGGTAAGACACTGTTTTGTTGTGGTTTTTTCTGACTGCTCTTAAGCTTAAGTATAGAATTGTCATAAACCTCTTCAATGACCAATGAGGATTTTGAGTCCAATAAGGTTTTCTCAATGAAATTCTTTCAAAACAAAACATCTTCTAAACTAACTGAAGAACAGAAATGACTTAGGGTAAAATACATATGCAACAGTTTTCCAAGCTGTATCCCTTATACCTGAAATTCTGCTGCTACGGAGAGGGAAGCTTGCTGGTGAATGCAGGTGCTGGGGACAGCCTGACCTGATGGGGCAGGGCACAGAAGAATGCCGGCTGCCGTGCCAAGGGTAACGCACCGCTGGCTCCGGTGGCCGGAGGGTGGAGGTGCCATCTCACCCATCCCATGAGGGCTCCACGCCACCTGGAACTATTACATTACAGACCATAAACAGCTCTATTCTTTACAGGATTGACAAACCTCTGACTAATCCTCATGCGTGTTTGGGGTTGTGTTTAAGAACGGGCTTTAGTTTCAGGACAGCGTTTACGTAGAAGTTTAACATTTTGCTTCAAGTTCATGGTAAAGGCCCATCCATGCTGGAATGGGAAGAAAGGCTTGTGATTTCCTGAGCTGAAGCCATATGGAAGAAGAAGAGATTTTAACTGTCCCATGTAAATGAGAAAACAGGTTTGGTGACAGCTCCCTGGCCTTGACATGAGACACATATTCACTCCTAATTTGCACAGCACCAGTCTCTGCCAGGTTTGGTATATTTGTTTTGGTTTACATGAACTGAATGTTTCATCTACTAAGTTTGAGGGCACCAAAATTTTGAACCTAGAGTTCTGACTTCCTGTAGCACCATCCTGAAACCACTCTGCCTTTTAAAGAGAGACACCTGTGATTCCTGGAATGTGGAGATGCAGGCGCTGCTGCAGGCTGGTGGATTTGCTTCCTAGAAAATCCCTTGTAGCAGGGGAGTAGGGAAAATGAAAGACACTTCTGTACTGCAGAGAGGTGGTAGAGCAGTAAAAACAAAAATCCTTTTCTCAAGGCCTGTGATTCAAGTTCAGTGAAGAAACCTAGACTCAGATGCTCCTTAAACTGCAGAGAATTTGTCTCTACTGCATAGGTAGTACACCAATAAGGAAACAGAGGAGTTCTCCTCTGCTGAGGAATGGAATGGAATGGAATGGAATGGAATGGAATGGAATGGAATGGAATAATTATCTAGTCCCACTGCCTTACCACTTAATAGCTGTCCAGAAGTTAAAGCATCAAGGGCCTCCTAAAGACCTAGAGGCTTGGAGCATCAACCACCTCTCTAGGAAGCCTGTTTGAGTGTTTGACCACCATCTTAGTAAAGAAGTGCTTCCTAATGTCCAGTCTGAACCTCTCCTGGTGCAACTTTGAACCATTTCCACATGTCCTCTCACTGGATCCCAGGGATAAGAGATCAGTTGCCCCTCAGCTTCCTCTTCAAACTAGACAAGCCCAAGCTCCTGTCCGTTCCTCATAGGATATTCCTTCCAGCCCTTTCACTAGCTCTGTTGCCCTCCTCTGGGTGCATTCACTCACAATCACATCCTCAAGCTGTGGAGCCCAGAACTGCTCACGGCTCTCCCAGTGAGGCTCCAAAGCTGGATAGAGTGGGATAATCACCCCCTTTGCCCAGCTGGTGGTGATGCTGTGTTTGATCAGCCCAGGATGGGGTTTGCCCTCTTGGCTGCCTGGGCACACACTGCTGGCTCATGTTGATCCTGCTGCCAGCCAGCCCCTCAGATCCCTCTCTGCAGGGCTGTTCTCCAGCCACTCCTCTCCCAGTTTAGACCTGTGCCTGGCATTGCTCCATCCCAGGTGCAGAATCTGACAATTGGATGTGTTAAATTGCATTTAAACACTGCCCAGTATTCCAAACTATCTAGATTTCTCTGCAGGGCCTCATGTCCTCAAGAGAGTCAACAGCATTTCTCAGTTTGATCATCATCAGCAACCTTGCTGATGAGAGAACTGTCCCCAGGACTGAGCCCTGACCAACACCAGCCAGATGTAGCCCCATTCACTACAAGTCTTCAGCCAGTTTTTCAGTACAGTGACGCTACAAAAGCACCCCACACTCAGGACATTGTTAGCTGTGTAAACCCAGATGTTGTAAAAGGCAGCATCTTGGAGTTTATTGGTTACTGCAGATATTTGCTTGTTCTTCCAATAGGTTGGTTCTCCTACAAGGGAAACACAACTTTTAAAAAATCCCAAAACCTTTATTATTTGTTTCTTCACACCTTAGAGGATAAGGAAAATCAGCACCAACTGGGCAGGCTGAGGACTTGCACAGGTTCTTAGGGGTCCAATGGCATGGGGTCTGCTGTAATCAGTCTCTGCCTCAAGCTACCCCACTAATCAGAGTGAGGCCCTTTATTTTCAATCATATGAAAATGGAGTAGCTTACTAGGGTGATCCAAATGCATTCCCTACTTAGTTTTTGGTTTCTAGATGTGATTTGCTGATGAGGGCTTCACAGCAAAGTGAAGGGAACAGGCACAAAGAGCTGGGCTGATCAGTGCAAGATAGACAAGCAAATTTCTGTGCTTCAGCTAAGGGTAGGCTATCAGATTTTTCACCTAGTTAATTCTAACAAAACGAAGAAGAGTCAACCCCGTCTTTGATTCAGCCCTTCGTATAGGCTTTTATCATTCCCACATAAATGACATTTGATGTCCCAGTGAGATCCATCTGGACTGTTCTTCAATGCTGAGACCTCTAAGATTTTTTCCTTAGTGTGTGATTAATATGTGAAGAGTACTGAATGTTTGCTTGTATGATTTGTATTGCAGGTGGGCCTTTTAGGAAGAACAGGTTCAGGAAAAAGCACTTTACTTTTTGCATTTTTAAGACTCCTGAATACAGAAGGAGATATACAGATTGATGGAGTCTCCTGGAACACGGTCAGTGTGCAGCAATGGAGAAAAGCATTTGGAGTGATTCCTCAGGTAATGAGATTATTGAATACTTTTGTGCCTTTATTTTCATTGGTTATGTATCCCCAGCAGGAATGGGTGGAAGGATGTAATGATTCACAGCAAACTTTGCATTTTTAGGGTTTCTCTGCCACTCCCACAAGAACTCCTCTAGAAGTGGGAAGGTACAGCATGCTCAGACAGAAGTGTTTCTAGCCTGCTTATCCCTGCTTCTCTGAGACAGTTTGTATTTTGATTCAGGATAAGATAGTGCCAACTGAAGAAAAAAATACAATCAGTGTTCTCAGCTACTGTTTTCTGAAGCTCTACTAATCATGTATTATGGTTAACATGTGGATACTGCACATTGTGTGTTTTCCCTGGCAGACTGATAGCAAACATGTAAACCTAGGGCTTCTGAGTCTCTTGCCTATGTTCCTGCAACTGGACAGTGCCTTTTATCAGTTACAGCTGTGGATTATCTGCCTGAAAAATGAACATTATTGTCTGCATACAGTAACACTAAAAGGTGATTGCTCACTGTAAGGCTAGGAATGAAAACTGATGGAATGAACTGCAGAATTTTAACTCTTTTGTACTTTTGTTGTCTATCCTTACCAAGGATACTGATACGTGCGTAACACAACACATAATGACCATCTCTTCTTTGACATCAGATAGTCCTTCAGTTTCAAAACATACACAATTTCCTCCATAACAGTATTCATCCCTTTGGAATCTTGTGACTGTAATTCAAGTAACACTTGATGGCAATCTTACCCATGAGTCGCTCACAGTATTGGGTGGCCGTAGGAGGCCAATTGCAGATCAGCCTGCTGCACTGTGAGGAGCCATGCAGCCTGTCCTGCCTTTACCCATCCTTGTGGGTGGCTACTAGCCCCCGAGACTGAAAAAGATGATCTGATCCTCAGTCACCCTGGATGACCTCCTCCTCGAGGAGGAGGAGGAGGCCACATGGGAGTGGGCCAACCAAGGTGACAAAGCAACCCCTTTTAACTGCTAGCTGTCAAACCCTAATTGTGCTATTCCCCCCCCCATGCTGTCCCCACAGTAAAGCTGTTTTACATCTTGTCTCTATGAAGGTTTGGGTTGATCCCTGATAGTCTCCCATCTGAGAAAGGTGGTTACTGTCTTAGAAAGCTGCTGAGTGTATGTGTACAAAGCTGTTGTTGCAGTGACTACATGAGGCACTTTAAAATAGTTGGAGAGACACTGGGACAGACAGACAGTTTAACATAATTCTCTAAGTTTTACAGCTTGGGCCACTGTTAAAAAACACTGAAATGTTCATGCTGGAAGAAAAATAGACTTGATTTTCCAAACACCAGGAGGACTCAGAATTCAATTTTTCTACACATTGATCAGTTTTGAACTGTGATATCTTCCCTTTCAAATATGTTATTCCATAGTAGCCCAAAGGCCATTTATTTAGAGTAGGCATGCAAACCAGGTACAACTCTCTTTTCTCTGTGCATTTCATGCTCTGAAATTTCCTAGAGGTTGCAATTTTTTAGCACTTTGACCTTGTTAGAACAGACCCTTTCTTCCCTGCCACATTACACCCTCAACAAACCAAGCCTAACAGAGCGGTGTTGACTCCATGGGTTGGATCCATTTCTTGCCTGAGCTCTGCCAGTCACACACTGCCTGCAGAGCTGAGGCTTGCCTCACCATTTGGTAACTGACTTCTTGTCACCACTTCTGTCCTCTCTTCAACATTTTTCATATCTATCTATTCTTTTCAACTTTTATTTCTTTATTACAGCTGTTTGAGTTCTGCAGAGTGATTGTTGCTTGTGAGTATGAAAAAAATGTTCCTCATTCAGATCAAGGCAGCTGTGCAGTGAGTTGCACGTGCAGCTGCTTTTATTTAGTTTGGAGGACATGTATGTTGTACAGCTGTCTTCTGAAGCATGGCTGTATAGGATGAAGGATGCTGTTACCAGTAAGGTATGTCTACACTGGAAATTTTTCTTGTACAGCCAAGTATAAATTTCTGTACTAGAAGGGGCTTCCTTATCTTTCCCATAATCATCCTTTTGCTCTCTGCCTTTTGGGATGTGGTTGCACACCAGAATTTTCATCTTCTATCTCCAGCTGTCCTTGGGAATGCGTAGACTGAGAAGAAATCTGAATGCTTGGTAACAAGTAGTCTCATTGTCCTAGTGAAAATACAGGGAATAATTCTCATAGCTGAGCACTCACTATAGAGTCACTAATGATATAGAAAACATTATTCTGCAGCCATCAGCAAAATGCAAGAGACATTTATTACATGAGCAGTGTAACTTGCCCTTCTGCTAGTGAGCTGCATTGTTAGTTCATTGTTAAAATGACACATTTAGTTCACATTTGAAAGTCCCTGATATGTGGATCAATGCCAAATAATCCCAGCCTTCCATTCTCTGGAAGGTCATGAGAGGTGCCAGCCTGTTTGAATCCTTCACCTCACAGCACTTGTCCCAAAGCCTTGGCAAAGAACTGCACATTATGCCTCAAAAGTTCCCACACTCAGAACAAAATGAAGTTTTCAGCAGCACTTTCCCTGCAGGAAAGAGAAATTTCACATGCCACCCTGCCTTTCCCAGCAGAAGAAAGGGAGCCTTTTGTTCTTTGCCATTCCCCTACAGCTTCAGAATGGAAAAAATGTTGCCTTTCCTTTCCTGGGAGGCTCTCCTACAGCAACACCTGGATATTCACTGTCTCCAGGAGAGGCTTTGCCAACAAAAGGAGAATGGAGCTCTACCCGAGGCACGCTTCCTCCTGAAAACTTTCCAACACTCTCCTTCTCTTCCTTAACCCTAAATATCCCAATTTAGTAGAAAAGAAGTGCTTTTCCACTGTAGGAACCTCACTAATGCACAACCACATAGCACAAACTGCTGACCACTAAGATGCTGCTCCATGCAGGCTGTGCTGGAGTGACTTGCACAGTGGTCAGGGATCACACTGAGTGGAAGCAAAGGTGTAAACACCTTGTTTCTTTCAGTATCTCAAATCTGGCTATCAGTGCCTTGTAGTGGTGTGAAGGGTTAAATCATATAAAACCTATCTGTGAAGCACTCACAAGGAAATTCCCTACTGCAGCTTCTCACACGGCTGTGCTGCTGAAGCACAGCCTGTGCCACGCTGCTCCTGTGGGCTGTTTGTCATTCTCCCACAGAACAATTGCTCCTCTGACACCAGGCTGCACCTTTGCACCCATTATCCCTTCTTCCTGGACAGGCCTTGCTGACAATTCTTCTGCAGGTATTTGCCCACCACATTTCCACAGTGAGGATTTCCAGCTGCATTTGGTTTCAACACATTTAGGCTTTCTTGCCTGGGTCCTCATGCAGATTCCATCCTGGAGTATTTAATGGAGTCAGATTGAGAACATGCCTTCAGAAATTTGTCTTTGTATGGAGAACAGGAGACCTGCAGTTGATTTCCAGTTAAAACAAGTGATGATAAACCTGAGACCCGTGAGGTGCAGCTAGCTCCAAGGGGATGACCTCTGATATTTTCTTGAGTGTTATTCTATGCATCCTAGTGAACCTCACACTGTTTCTCACATGTAAATGCTCCATATGAAGTTAAAATCAAGCTTAACATGGAGAACAAGTTCTCTACAGTCTGCAGGACTGCCAGCTGACAAAAATAATAAAAAAAATGAATTTGTTTTGCTCCTTTATTTTACTGAAGAAGTGAAATTTTGCAACTTTTATCTTTGTATTTCCAGTTTTTCAGCAGCTATCACATTCTGCTCATTGTATGTCTGTCTCTGTCTGTCTGACTGTGTCACCAGCACTATTTTTCATACCCTTCAGGCCTGCTTACTTTTGGAGGTCGTGGCTGCTTTGTGGTGTGCCAGCACACTCCTGCCTGGTGCAGCTGCTGAGCAGGGCCCTTTCCCAAGGTGCTCCCACAGCAGCTCCTGCAGAGCCTGGGCTCCTGCAGGGCATTGGGATGAGTCAGCACCACCATAGCAGGGAGCATCTGCTGCATCAGAGCCGTGCACAGGGCAACTGCGGGTGTTAATTAACAACCCCCATGTCATGCTCATTTTGAGCACTATATAGGTTGTTTTCTACATCATGGGTTCAGTGTTGCTAGGAGCACAGCACTTATATTAACCAGTAAGCTCTATGGGAAGCAGATGTTTTGGTGTCTTCAAGGGAGAATGTTACAGAACTGGTCCCGGAAACCTTTCAGGTTTTTATTATTTCTGTGCTCTTATTCTTATGTCAATGTAAAGTCCCTAGTGGACACTTATGAAAACAAATCCTTTAACTTTGCACCTAGTGCTAAAGCATTCACATAGCAACTTGATTTTATTTCATGTTGATATTGCTGCTATAACACAAAGGAGAGGAGACTACATGGAGGTCATGCTGTTGTTACTTGTAACTTCTCTGTTCATGGAGCTGCTGTCTGGTTCCAGCTGATGGGGTCCATGGGTTTTGCTGAGGACCTGCACACAGATTGCAGCAGCAGCTATTTGCAGCCAGGTTACTTTCATTCCTTAGCAGCCTCTTGTCAGCTGATCCTTAACTCTTCTGTAAGCATTTTCTTAGGTACTCTGGGGTCTGGATTCTCCACATAACACATAAATTGCTTAGGAAGCTTATTGCCACACACACAGGTACACAGAGACTGTAGCCACTAATGGGGATTAACGCCCTTCAGAAGGGTTGATTTGCAATATTTGGGGTGGTCAGAATATAAACACAACCATATTTATGTTTCCAAATGTTTTGCTTTTGGGTGGATGTCAGGTCTTAGAAACTATTTGTTGTATAATCACACCCACTATCATCCTGTGGGAATGTGAACAAGTGACTGAGAAGGAAATGATTCCAAATTTGCTGCCAGTCTACCCAGTCATCCATTCACCCTTCCAATGCTCTCCTTATTTCTACTTCTTTCATATTTATGAACAATGGTTCATTCCTTCATATTCACTTTTGGGTGTTTTTGTTTCACTTTACACTTCTAGTTTTTAAGAAGGTGGAGAGATTTGTTTCTACTTATCTTCAAGTAGACTCTAAATTGCCCAGGTGACTCATGGTATTTACTTAAGTGAACCCTATATGGCTTCTAATGAGCTGGGAGGAAGGAGGTGTTGAAATGGGGAGAGAAGTACCAGAATTCAGGACAATGACATATTTACTTTCTGGGGATGAAAACCCAACCCTGCATTTGGGAATAGCTTGCTTTTAGTGCCCTGCTTCTTGAAAGCACAGTTATTAGAAACAGCAGCAGTTTCAGAAGAGCTGTCCCCTGTATTGCTCTGCGGGGTGCACTTCAGCAGGAATGTTATTCAGCCCTATCATCTTTAAAACTGGTTTGTTCAGTTAACTATTCTTCACCACCGAGAAATGAAAACACGTATTCCATTAGTTAAATGTATGGGGCTCACAGTGTGAACAAACCCATGTCTGACACTGTTTCCACAGCATTGTTGTTTCCACCACACCTACTACTTGGAAGAACCTAATCCTGCTGCAAATATGTCACCCCACTCACACCACCTAACCAGTGCAGGGCATGGGAAAAGGACTGTGCTGTACCTCACTGAAGTACACTGCTATTAACAATAACAATTATAAGGGAAAGAGTCTACTCTTTCCCTGTTGTCTCTACAAAAAGTACTTCAGTGATTAATCTTTAGCTGAGTGTGGTTCTGCAGCTCTCTCAGGGTGGTGTTTGCCATGTGTTGAAAGTATTGTTGCATTTAAATCCACCCCAGAGTGCACAGCACCACGGTGCAGCTGCTTTTCTCTTCTGGTTTCTTGGATTAGTTATTTCCTTCTCTTTTACACCAAATAAGTTGGCAATGGCACGCACATCTTAATCTAGCAAATTAATTAATGTAATTTATTTTCCTCTGCAATGTTTGCACTTTTAGTTAATCATAATTAAATGATTAATGTAAATGTGCATATAAATCACTTTGAAATCTGATGAAAGAATGCCAAGTTCCCAGGTTGGGTCAGATGGAAATTGTGGCAGACAGGCCAAACTCTGGGGGAGCACTTGCTAAGTGCATTCGCTCAGTTATTTTCTGCTGGTACAGCTAGTCCTTCACTGCTTTTGGTAGTGTTTGACTACCAAGACTCCAGGAACTTATGTGGCTGTGAATCACTGGCATCTCAACACTTTTTCTCTAAATAAATACTTAGTTTAGAAAGACGGAAGAAAAATAATTGTATCAAAGTTTTCCTCTTGGTATTTGTTCCATATGTACAAAGAAAGAGCAAGAAAATGGTAATATTTCTCAACAAGGCACTTAAATTCCTTGAAAGCAAGTTCTCCCTGCTACAAACAGCAGGTGTACCTTACAGCATAGAAAAAAATGGTTTCTTAAGAAATGTTGTACAGCCTCACTGTCCCTTGAAGAATCTAATTTCCATCAGAATCTACCCCATGTAAAAAGAGGTTAAGCAAATATTTAATTTTGTCTGAGTCACTGCTTCTTGGGCTACCAGATGTGTATCTAAGAGAGAGACAGAGCAGAGAGTGAGCCCAGCCTGCAGAGTCCAGCAGGCAAAACTCTTACAGAGCAGGTTGTTGCTGCTGCAGTTGTGTTCTGTCACAGTTCAGACACGTGACAGTGAGAGAGGGAAAGAATAGCTTTAGAGAAAGGACTGGGACGTGGTGAAATGCCAGGAAACAGAATGATGTTGAGATGTGTACTCATCTACAATTTATTAGAAAAAGAAATTCATTGATGAAAACCAACGTAGGACGATATCCCTGAATTTTGACAAATGAGCAAGTTTTTTTCTCTCTAAACAAAACTGTGGAAACACACACTTTAGTTTGACAATTATTTTTTTTTGTTTGTTTGAATATGTTTCATGTAATCCAGAATGACAAATAGTTTTAGAAAGTTTATTTCAAAATGACAATACAGAAAATATTTTACTCTGAAAACTGCTGAAATCTGGGGTGTGCTGGTTTTCAGACAAGTTTGGCTAAGATTTTATTAAGATAATTGCCAAAATCTAAATATGTAAGTGTTTTCAAAATCACTTTTTTTTTGAAAAATATTTTTTAAGAAATTTAATAACATGCACTTAGCTCTACCTGGTAATTGCAGAAGGTTATTCTTTTGTCTGTAAGACTTCACCATTTCCAATGTTTTATTCAATGTTTCAGGTTATCTATCTACCTGTGTCTGTATGTCTTTTATTTTGCAGAAAGTGTTTATATTTTCTGGAACTTTTCGGATGAATTTGGATCCTTATGGGCAGTGGAATGATGAAGAAATATGGAAAGTTGCAGAGGAGGTAAAGCTGTTCAATGTTATTTGTCTCCCTCTGGTGATACGGTTACAGCAGGGTGCAGTGCAGGTCAAATAATTGTAATATTTTACAATTATGTAGGAGAAAATTATCTTAGGAGAAAAGTGCAGGGGGAAGGTCATGCTGTGCTACAAACCATATCTATTATGTTTTATATAAATAGTTATTTCAATACCCAGGCCAATGTGAAGCCAGTTGACCAGTTGAGAGGATCTCTCTCTGACAAGGCATTCAGGTGTTTGTTCTACTTGTGTATGAAGCTTCCTCTGCCATGGAAAATAAGAGTCATGGAATGTTGGAATTTCAAACCTGAAGGTTGTCTTCTAATATTTTGTTGAGGTTTCAACAACTTTTTTTTTTTTTTTCAATTCTGAAGCTTAGGTGCCAGATTCTGTTTCCATGTTGCACTGGTCACACATTGCGGTTGTCAGGTGCCACCTCTTGGCTCTGACAGTGCTTCATGGGTTGCAGAGGTGTCCATAATGCCCAGGAAAGGTCAGGTGAGCATTACAGAAGGGAAAGGGCCACAACCTAGAAAGTGGATACCTTCTTCCAAGGTATAGATGACCTAATTAATAAAGACCTAACCATAAATTGGTGCCATTTTCCCTGTTCATTGCAAGTCATCCATATAAAAAAATGCTTACAGGTGTGGGACTTAATCCAGTGTGGATCAATATCCCCTTTCTTGAAGAAGATAAGCTCTCTTGCTTTGGAGGATTGTTTCCAGTGTGTGTTTGAATTGAGCTTGGGATTTTAAAGAGCTAAACTTCTTTTACAATGGCGTGAAAAAAAAAATTATTTTGGAATGTTTATCATTTAGGAGTTTGGCAAGTCTGTATGAGATACTGAGGTTTTCATTGCACAGGAAAGAATGCAAAGCAAATAGAAAAAAGAAAGAGCTGTACTGCTTTTTACTAGGAGTGATTGGATTGTTTACCAAGTTCATGCTCTTGAAGTCTGGCTTGGCAGTAGCAGTGAGTCAGCATAACTCTGGGAGCACGGCATGGAAATGAACTGTCAGCTTATTCCAGACCCATGTTGACCACTGAGGATTTAGAGGATCCTCCTGAGATCAGCATCAGCTTTTTACACTCCTTGCAATCAGCTGCAGAGAACAAAGCCTTGTCTGATGTTTTGTGTTTTATTGCCCCCACATTTCAGCACCTGAATCTATCAGACTTGTGCCAACTTGTGAGCTTACGACTCACTCCTGCAGTCACCTGTCTGAACTCTACAGGTACATGAAGAGACCTTGTGCAGTTTTAAGAAGAAAGCACTTTTTCCATCCATTGAATGCAAAATTTCATTAAGGACACAATGTGTGTTCAAAAGAGAATGAGGAACAAATCACTGGCCTTAATTTGCTTACAAATTAAAGCATGAGCTCTTCAGAAACACAACACATATACCCATACACCACAGTTTAATATGGTTTCCATGCAAAGTGAAAACACTTTGTAGGAATTCCAAATTCTTGTTTTCCCTGGAATGCAAATTAGTTGCAGTAATATTTAAAAAATCCAAGGGTGGGGGCCTTCAAAAATTCCTGGGGTTTCATTACATTTTTATAATGTTTTATAGAGCCATGCAACTCACATGTATTTCCTAGTTTTCATATTTCGTGAAAATGTCTCCTTAAACTCCACTGATGAGGCCAAGGACCACAGCTGGTTTGGATCTGTGAAAGATGGAAAGCTTTGCTTTGAGTTGTAAACCTCCCAAGGAGTGTAAAGAGGAGCACTGGAAGAAACAGTCAGAAAATATCTCCTGGGCTGGACTTTGGTTTCTGGTCCAAAGGCAGCAGCTTCATTTGACATGGACACCCCTCTAAAGGCTTTGTCTCCAGTGCCAGAGAGAAGCCCCTCGTGCCATTAGTATAACCAAAGTGCACGACCTCTGGGGCAGCAAAAGGAGCATCTGGAAACACTGTCAGAGATGTAGACAGTGACCATGGTGACTGGGGTTATTTTCTCTGTTGCTGTAATGTAGCATATAAATTTTTGTAATTTCTTTTTAAACTCCTAGTAACCAAAGAGGTCTGTTTTCTTTCAAAAATCACTTTCTGTAGCATTTACAGTGATGTAAATGATTGCCACAGGCAGCAGTAATTATATCTTGCCAGTTTTTTGTGTCCTTTCTTTCTCCGGCAGGTCGGGCTGAAGTCTGTCATAGAGCAATTTCCAGGCAAGCTTGATTTTGTTCTTGTGGATGGAGGCTGTGTCCTCAGCCATGGCCACAAACAGCTGATGTGCCTCGCCCGGTCAGTTCTCAGCAAAGCTAAAATCCTGTTGCTTGATGAACCAAGTGCTCACCTGGACCCTGTGTATGTTTTGTTCATTTGTTCTGTTTTCTAACATGAAATAACCCATGAGGCAGCATCATCTAAAGAGATCTTTTGTAACTTGTCTGGCCTGTTACTAAACCTGATTTCAGTAATGTATCTGGGTAATTCTGTGCAGGGGATCAGGGAAGCCTGGTTACCACCTTTACTCTATGGCTGATAGGTACTTTGACAGCAGAGATGCAGCTGAGGCACCTCAGAGCTGTGTCCCTGCATGGAAGCTCTACAACCCACAGCCAGCCTGTCAATGCAGTTATGGCCATGCCCACTGCAGTCTGAATGCCAGTGTTTGTTTGCCTTTCAGAACTTCTCAAGTGATCAGGAAGACCCTGAAGCACGCGTTTGCCAACTGCACGGTGATACTCTCCGAGCACAGGCTGGAGGCAATGCTGGAGTGCCAGAGATTTTTGGTGAGCATTTCTCATAGGCTCACTTACTGTTGTCTCACTGCATTTGATGAACATGCAAAACACACCAAGTGGAAATGATGATGTTTTCTGGATTGATGGGGGTCATTCAGGGCAGTTGAGCAACCTATCCACTGGCAGAACTGTAGCAGGCTTCTGTCTGCTCTTTCACCTGATCTGTCACAGATACCTCTGTTCAGATGAGCTGGGTCATATTCTGAAGGAGCAAGAAGGAAAGTTTCAACCAGAAGGAAAGTTGTGTAGGTTACTCAGCTGCTGATCCAGGTGCCTTATATTTTTGATCGGCTCAGGAGATTCAGAAAAATCTCAGCATCTCACAGAGTTTTACAACTGCAAATGCAGAATCAGCTGCACTAGAGCAATAGGAGGCTGCCTGGGGAAGAAGGGTTTCCCAGCATATGATCAGAATTGTTGATTTCTTTCAACAAGCCATGTAAATATTCCTTTCACGTGTAATCAAGAGGACAAATTACTGGAGTCCTGTGGTATTTCCTTTGTTACATAAAAACGGTTAGTAAAGAAAAGGCAAGGTATATAAATAGTTCTTAAAAATTAGGTTTCTCTCTCTGTATTTTTTCACTCTTCTATGAGAGGGCATCTAAATTTTATTAGCAGAGTGAAACAGGGTTTTTGATGTCTATTTGGCTGCATTAGCACAGCAAGAGGAACACTGCCTGGTGTAAAAGCAGGCTAGTCAGTAGGCAGGTTGTACATCCCTTTGGATGCGCTGCTCTTCTGTGTGTGCTGGACTCAGCTTCACTCCCAGCTGCTGTGGCAGCAGAGCCCTAGCAAGGAGGCAGCCTCTGCTCTGAAAAGGCTTCCCATCCTCCAGACCATGTTTTGCAACAGAGATGCTAAAAGTTCTCTCCTGTAAGAGCTGTGCCCTTACCAGAGATGTGCTGACGCTGCAGTGCCAGTTGAAGGAGCCCGATTTTTCCTTGGCTCCTGCCTGACAGGGACAACCTTACAGGGCAAACTCGTTGTCTCCTCCAAACAGAGGTGAGCAGCGCTTCCTTGTTTGGTGAGAAGAGAGCAAAGAAAGCCTGGCACCTTGCTGGCAGCCTTATCCCCCTGCTTGCGATAGAAAAATTAATGCTTTCTTACCCGGGCAGTCTAGCAGTGCCAGGGAAATGCCAAGGTACTGGGAGACTTCAACAAAGGGACCCAGAGGTAAAACCAAGTCACAATGAGAAACCAGCAGGTCCAGTGGCACTTTGTAATTTGGGGAATAGGCACCTTTTCCACATGTTCAAACTTTAATGTATGTTTTTGTGGTTGTAATTAGAAACTGCAAACCAGAAATTAGAAATTGTAAATTGGGCTTTTTCTGTTAGAAGATGGTAGCCATGTCTTCATGTCTCTTCCCTGTTCCATTACTTGCATTAGCTGAATTCAGTCAGCACCACCACTGCTCATCTAACAGAGTGATGTTTCTCCAGGTAATCGAGGACAATAAAATGAGGCAGTACGAATCCATTCAGAAGCTGCTGAATGAGAAGAGCTCCTTCAGGCAGGCCATCAGCCACGCTGAGCGCCTTAAGCTACTCCCAGCACACCACAGGAACTCCAGCAAACGTAAACCCCGACCCCAAATCACTGCCTTGCAGGAGGAGACGGAGGAGGAAGTGCAGGAGACAAGACTGTGAGATGCTGTGTGTAGAGACCCTCTGTGGAGTGAATGGTCAGCAGTGCCCCATGATGACAGGACCAGCACTTCTGAACCTGCCTCAGCCATGCACAAATTCAGCCTTCCAGGAAGTGTTTACTGCAGCGACCGCATGAGCATGTGGGAATTGCTTCCCTTCTGTGGTTAATCATGTGCAAGTTAGTACATTGTTTGAGGTTTTGCCACTTACAGTGGTGAAACCATATTTCCTTTGGAAAGCTGCTCTGATTGGATACAAACAAGATGGCAAGCTGAAGTAACCTGCCTAGCCTGACATAATTGTTTCAGAAAACTTTTAGAAATGTTCTTGCTGGGGTGAGAGGACTAGACAGCAGGAAGAGTGTGAAAAAATAATCAGACCTGGGTGGAAAATAGAAAAATCAGTGTGTAAAAAACTTCTGTGGATTCACTTCCTGCAAATGAATTAAGGGACAATATCAGCAAGGCACACAGAAAACTTCCTTCTCTTTGTTTTCCATGCAGCAACTGTAATTTCAGCTTAGCAGGAAAGGCCAAATGCCATGTGGATAGGTGAAAATTAAGGAAGAGAGGATATTGTCTTGGAAGCCAATCAACATCTTTCATGTCTCTACAGTTAAGGGAGAATTGGTATTTCCTCTTAAAACCTAGGAGACTGTAAACCTGACCCTGCACTCACTCACAATTGGATGAATGCAGGCTGACATCAGTATCTAACAGAAGGTAGGACTCCTGGCAGAGGACCTGTAATAGTCTGCATAGGTCTGGCATCTTTATATGCTTTTTACTTTGGCCTAAAAAAAAAAAGCAAAGCAAAGCAAAGAAAAAGAAACCTCTCAGAAGTAGACTTTAATAATTAAATTAATTTTTATACTCTTCTGGTTTGCAGTTTTATTATGGAACTGAATGTTCTCTAGGATATTTTATTTATTTTAATATTGTTGCAAACTTTTGCTAAGGAAATTATGTATTTTAAGAGTGATTGCGTACTATAAAGAAAAATATATTTGTATAAAAAGTTTTATATTTGGATTGTTGCAGGAATATTTTGCTACTATACTTTGATGTCTCATTATGCTAGAGCTGTTGAAAACGAGGGCAGCCCCAGAGTTTGGCCAGGTACTGTCCAATGCTGTCTTTGTGCACTAAAGTATTCTAGTGATATAGAAGTGTTTTAGATTATTTTTTCTTTAAATAAATTTTTAAAAAGGGAAACTGCTTGTATGACACATTACAATCCCCCCCCAGCCCCGCAACGGGGCAGGCACTGCGGACCGATTCTGCTACTTCGATTTCAGCCACTGCTGCCTATCAAAGCCATGGGCATTATTTTTAGTACCTGCTTTCGGTTCTTTCCAAAGGCGGCGGTGAAATGGCTGTGGGGGCTGGCTCAGCCCGGCCGGGCGGCACTAGATGGTGCTGCGGGCCTCGAAAGCCGCAGCGCGGGTTGCGCTCAGCCCGGGCTCCCTCTCACCGCCCGAGCCCGGCAGCTGCGGAGAGCAGCGCAGGCAAGCCTTGGACTAAACTCCGTCAGGTGTCCTGGAACAGCAGCTGTCCTGGTTCTGCTGAAGGTGCCGCTGGGTCCGGCTGAGCCCGCAGGCACCGAAGCTCACTCTGGAGCTGCTCACCCCGCATCATGCTGGTTTCCGTCTCTGTCTGTCCCCCATTGCATGCTTTCTGGCCTTCATTACACATTTCCTCTGCAAATATTTGTTGGTGGGTTTTTTTTCCTGCCCTGTCCTTCATACTGTACTTTTATGCTTGTCTGTCTTCTAGCACTTACATGGGTCTTTTTCCTTTCTTTCTGTGGGGGACGCCTCCTTGCGCTACCTGGTTTTCTCCACAAAGTAATGCCTCTTGCTCACAGAGCATTCTGGATACCCTTGGGTCTCAATTTTGCCATGTCACTGTTTCTTTGCCACTAAGGTCTGCTTGATATATAACAATGGAACACCAATTGTGTATTGAAGTAGCATCATTTTTGAACCCCATCTCCATTCCCCTTACCCCCTCAAACTGTTCACCTCACAGTGTTTGTCCCTTTTCTCACATAATCAGCTCTCCATTTGTACAAGTCTACAGAGTATGTGGCCAAGCCTGGCTGGAAGGCCAGGGCTGCTGCAGTGTGGCCAAATCCAAGGAGGCGTGCCAAGGGTCGTTTTTTTTCAGGATGTTACTCACAGCAGTCACACCAAGTGGGGGAGTTTATTATCTAAATAAACAAGATGATCAGAAAGATCAGCAGAAAAGAACCAGTGTCATTAGAACCAGTGCATGTTTCAGAGCTTGCACAACTGACTGTTCATGTTTTGTGTCATTGTCGGAGTTAGAAGGTGGTAGGTAAGTTGGATTCAGCAAAGACACATTTCAGGAAAGAAAAAGATAAATACAGCAGGAGCATGTAGTAGATGGGACATAATGGAAGCTGCTGCTACAAACACTGAGAAGAAGGACTTTGAAAGAAAAAGTTAATCAGTTGACTGACTGCGCCCACCCTGGGCCTCAACACTCACTGAAACAGCTTCTGCCATCAGTGCCCAGCTACCACCATCACACTGCCAGTCCCAAAGAGCCCAGACGAGGTGCTGCCCTCTCTGGGCAACTGAGAGAAGAGTGTGCTATTTCTTTCAGTCCCAAACCACTGCTTCAGCTCCTCTGGAGTCCAGGCTGGAACAGGAGGTAAGTTAGTACCAGCCTCCATGAGGAGGACGACACAGCCTCTCCTTCCCAACAAAGGTTGAGAAGAGCACGTTACCTTCTAAAGTAAGTGTTCTTGTACTCGCTGTCAGGGGGTGACAACTCCCAGGGATATTTGCCTGAAACTAATCTGGGAAGTTGCACATGCTGTTTGTGATGGAAAATGGAGCACACGAGGAAAGGGAGAAAATAAAAAAGAAGTAAATTAGGTCATAAACAGTGGAAGAACAAACAATGACCCCCATAAACACAGGCTGAGCATTACTCAGGGGAATTCTTCTTCTCACATGCTTTGCTTTGCATGCATTTCATAAAACAAAACAGCTACAAAAAATCCTCCTACCAGGGCACTTTGTCATTAAAACCACCTATACAGAAATATGAGTGTGTACAGCATACAGCCAAAGAGAAGAGCACGCTGAGTTTAATACTACATGTGGAGATTTAATTTTGCAGCCTGCTAAGAAGAAATGGAAAAGTCAAAGTTGAAAAGAGAGTCTGTAGCTGTCCTTAGAAACTGTGAAGGGTGGCCACACTGCTAGTACAGCACTAAGAAGCTCTTGGAAGAGCAAAGCCTATGCAAAGATAGCCTAAACAAATTTGTACTATGCACACTTAACGATTTTCATTAATCTTATATACAAAATAACTACACAAAGTAGCTTGATAATTGTCATTAGCGGGAACCGCTCAGTATCTCACTGGACTCAAACAAGCCGACAACAAACAACTTTGCTTTCACAGTTGCTTAACTGATGTCTTACCAGCTGTGCTTTATTCATTAAATATCCATTTCCAAAGTCTTTTAAAAACCCACCTCCTCCAGTTCCACAAGCCTCAAATCTCTCAGGCTGTTACATCAGAGCTGCTAAAAATCTGATGGCCTCTACGCTTCTTGAATTCTATCTATTCTGTTAAAGCAAGAGGCTTAAGTTATTTCTTAGTAATTTAAGGCCTTGCAAAGCATTTCCCTATATTAATTCTAAATTGGTGTTAATTGCTGGAGGTAATTTCAGAACTACATAATTTAATTTTATTTACCTAAAAAGTGTTCTGGTGATTATTTTTTTTCCTTATTTTTCTATTACAGATTTGGTATTTTAGGTCTATAATTACTTGGTTATGATTTAACATTTGGAAAAAAAACCCACACCATTTAGAACTGATGTACAACTGTTCATTAATGGACTATTATTGGCTGCCCAAAAACATCTTGCAAATTAAGCAATGCAATGCAATAGTAATACATTTCCTTTACAAACTCTCATGTTCTCTAAAATCAATTTCCTGTTCCTAGGATAAACAATATTTATACTAAGTTCATTCCCTAGAGCTCACTTCACCCTCAAAATACAACCCTCATAAAATGCAGCCAGAGGTTGCTGAGTGATGCTACAGCCCAGTAGCACCATACCTTGCACTCCCTTAAAGTCACTTCTACTTCAAGTTTCTTGAAGAACAGCCCACTTAGTAATTCTCAAGTCTCATAACTATGGTTTGACCATCATAAACATCACTTTAGCCAGAGTTATGACCAAGAAAGTGATCCTTCATCCCTTCTCCAAGCATTTTCCACCACCAGAGGCTGTTTTGCTTCTCCAGTTCTACTGGAAATCTGGAGGGGTTTTGATGTATTTTGTAAATGACTTGAGCTGTATTACAGAAGAGATGTGCCTCAGGCCTGCTGGCTTTTCTGCTGCTGATGAATGTTGCTGCCTTTGTTGAATGATGGAGCAGGTTTCTTCATGCTTTTAATTTTGGAGTTCATGCTCAGCAACTCAAAAAAAAAGGCAAATATCGTCCGATAGATTCAGACATTCACTTTAGGAACACAGTCCATGTTCTTGTCAAGAATTAAGAACAGTAGGAGAGATGCTGAAAGCTTTTATTTTCAGGACTGGCTTGGAGAGCTGGAATGTTTAGTACTTGCCTAAGCTGATGGAAGAGAACTATCTTTCATGTTTCTCCAGTTGAAGACATTGAGATGTGTATGAAGAATGCAGTGCAGCCAGATGAGGGGTACATGAAAAGTCTTTCACTGCCCCACTGGCCTGTGAGATGGATTCAACCGTAGAAGCTTCCCTGTCCTCTCTGAGATAGCGCTCCACGGAGACGGGGTCTCTTTCTCTTCACTCACCTCTTTTAAAGTTATGGGGTAATAGCTGGGAGCAGATGCAGCATGGATGAGCGTGGCCCACCACAGCACACTCCAATCCTCTCTGCTTGAGATACAGGAGCAATGAAAAGAAAGGATTTTGCCCATTAGAAACCTGAAGTGAGAGCAGCTGGTATGGCAAGTCACTCATGAGAAGTGCTGTTTGTAGCATCACAGGAAGAACCTGCAGACACAGTGAAACCCTGAGCTCATGAACAGAGCCTGGCCTTGCTTCAGCACAAACCTACCACAAACCAAGTGATAAGCCAGCAGAGAAGTCCACAAGCAAACGGTGTTATGGTTATGTGGTGTTCACTCTTTGAGGGCCAGGAACTGCTGTGGCCTAACAAGAGAGATTAGCACTTAGTGCAGAAGAAAAGAACCAATTAGGAGATCAGGAAGATACTGTGAGATTAAAGCTGCATGGAGCTTTATCACAGACTGCTGCACTCACAGACAAACAAAATGACAGCAGACGGAAGTCAAACAGGTTGAAGACACAGATGGGAGTTTAGAACAACAGGCTGAAAAGGAAGGATAATGAGGGCATTGAAAAGCAATGCTAAATTTAACAAGAGACCTAACTTTCACACCATGATCAAAGTTATTCTGTCCTCTGCAGATTTTCATGCACAGGACAGTACTGATTAGTTTTCACTCTCACAGACAATATGCAGTTTTAAAATATACCTCAAAACATGCTTTAGGACATTGCCAAGTATCTTCCCACACAGAAGCACACTGTTAACTCTTGATCTAAATGAGGTCTGACATTTCCAAGGTGTATTTTAAATGCAGAACAAACCTAGCTTAGAAGAATGTCAGGATTTTTTTTCTTATCGCTCTTAAAAAAATTAAATTGTTATTACAAATTCTGATGTTGAAATTTATGTGATCCTTACAGACAGTGTCTTCCACTTGTGTTCCTCCTTGACCATGAAATCCATACCTGAGCTTCTCACACAAGCTACCACACCGCTGCTCACTGTTTCAGCACATCAGGGATCCTACTTGCTGAGGCTCACTGCCCTGACCTGTGGTGCTTGCAGCTGACTCATTCTGCTAAGAACCACCTGCAAAAACAGCATCCATTTTTCAGCACAAAAATTAATAAAAAAATAAAAGTAGAAATCAAGCTCTAGAGAAATTATCTGTATTTGGTTACACATTACTATCACAGAGCAAACTGAAGTCTTAGCAATTGCCTAAAAGCAAGGTACTTTCTAAATATATAATGTAGGAAATGATTTCAGAAATAAACTTCTAATATTCAGTATCTATAGAGCCAACACACACACAAACTAAGAGAAAGAAAGACAATATGCCGTACAAAGATTTTATTGACATAAGTCTGGGATGACTGTTTTACATACAAAGGCAAAGCATTAGGAAACAGTTAATCCTTTCCTCCTCCAGGCTTAATTTGAGAAAAATGCTCTTTTGGATATTTGAGGCATATCACTGTCCAAGTTCTCCAAACCATCTCCCAGTAACCCAGCAGAAGGCATCTGAATCTGATCTCAAGAAAAATCTGCACTTACCCCTGCCTAGTAGGTAGGTGAACTATCTTGACAGCACACATTTCCACATTCCTACAATTCACAAGGATGTAACTGCAGCTACTGTAGAAAGAGGCTGGGGAAATATGCCCTGCATAGAAACTGTCCCTCATGGGAACATGACCTACCTCAGTGGTGGAGAGAAAAATGACAAAGAGTTAATTTTAACTGCAACTCAAGTATCATTTTACAGCAATTACATCTTAAATCCACAACAGAAATTGATAATTACATAGTAACTCATTGCTACTACATTATCTTGGATAATACTGTAGTTAAGCTTTTGCTCAAATTGCATTTCAGTAAAATCTGTTTCTGTAAAACACTGTTATTTCTCGGATGCTTTTAAAACACTAATGAAGCATATAAAAATTTTTACAGTATACAAGAAAAACTAAGTTAATAAATGATCACATTTTCTTCAATTCTATCAAAGAGTAAGAGTCTGAGAAAAATAACTTTTGTTGCATTTTAATTTCTCAATCTCCTTCCTTTTTTAAGACATAAAAGTTACAAAGGAAATTCAATACACTTTAGATGAAGAGAAGCTTGAGAAAAACAAAATCACAATTCAGCAGGCATATGATGATGATGAAATCAAAGCATTTAATATGGCTTGTAGCTGAAACTAATCGAGCTGCAATTCCAAACATTTCAGTTATTGCCACATTCACTAATTTTTCATTAAGTGAAGATAAAATATCTTTAAAATGCATGAACAATAGCTTTAAGCCATTGTTGTATATATTGTGCAACTCATCTGAATGCAGGTTAGCATGTGAACTTAATAGAATATATTTATGTACAGTATATACACAAACAGAATCCTGTGGTAGGTACCCCTGAATATTATCATTTAAATAAGTAATTTTCATAATAAAAGAAGAAAAAACCCAACCATCTATGGAGGAGGCAAAATGCCCATTTCTGAACTTTAAATCAATATAATTTCCAGCTAATGTACATAGAAATAAAACTGTGGTCCTGTACAAACTTTACATTACAGGGTAACAGCTTGTTTTTAAAAAATATTTACATATTTAAGTACTTGGTTCTTTGCAATAGAGATTATATGAACACAAAAATTTGTAAGATAGGCAGGTTTATTTATTGGATTTTTCTATTTGTTCTTTTTTGTGCAAATTCCAAATCTCTCTTTTTGTGTTATTATCTGCCTCTATTTGCCTTGTATTACTGCTGCTGCTTTTTTTTAGTATTCTGAGAAGGCTGGGTGACTTTGCTTCTAGGAACAGGAAGAAAAGATTTAACTCTTGAAACACCCAACTCTGATTTACTGTTGCTGCTTTCCACAGTTCGACTGCTGCTGAGAGGACGCATTCCATCCTAGAAATAAAGAAAAAAAGCATTTTGTGTATAAATAAGTATCACTGTTTGACATGGTTGGGTTGTGTTTCCTCCATTTTGGCCAACATTTCCTCAGAAAAATATATTTTTTTAATTCTGTATGAAATCTTTTAACCAAATTTTCACAAACCTCCCAAGTAGCTAAGCTTGTCTACTTGCAAGTCAATACAGTAATCAATATAGCCTTCTGTTGTTAGGAGGAATTTTTAAAGAAAAAAAATCATTAGGAAAAATGTACAGTAGGAACTGGTAGGTCAGCTGACAGCCAATTATCCAGGCATCACTACTATGTGAAGCTCTGATTTGGGATGCCTGAAAACCTGTTTAAGAGAAATATTCAAAAGGAGCACACCTACTTGTGGATCTGCAAGGTTAAAACTATTTCTTTTAGTGGAGACTGTTCTATGGATTTTAAGTAAAATTATGGAAGTATTTTAACTTTCTGAATATTTGGCTATGAAGAAATGTGATTACAAGGCTGAGACTGGCTCAGCTGGTCAGAGCATGGTGCTGATAACACCAGGGTTGTGGGGTTCAATCCTCGTATGGGTCATTCATTTAAAGCTGGACTTGAAAATGCTTGCGGGTCTCTTCCAATTCAGAATATATGGTGGTCTGTGAACATCAGCTCTTTTAATGCTAAGGCGTGCAAGGTAATCCAGATTCAGGGCTATTTCATTGTATCTGCAGAAAATGGTGTCTCTAAAGAACAATTTATTGCAGTCAGATAAAACATCCGGACTGGCCTCCAAAAGACCCATATCAAAGGAGCACAGAAGGGGTGGTAAGGGAACACAGACCACAGATTATGCCCTGGCTAAGATTAATTGAGCTCAGAAGCTCTCTTGATGCTCAAAAACACAAAGAGCAAAAAAGAAAAGGGAACAAAATGTAACAAAACATAATTTTTCAAAGAATGAAAACTAAGCAGTACATAATCTCATTTTTGTATTTAGTAGGGATGGTAGAACCTGCAAACAATAATACAAATTTCTGAAAAGAAGATGATAATAGAATTCCTATATCTTCCAATATTCAGCTTATCTTCCCACTCTGAAACTACTCTGAAGTTACTGAAGTTTATTTACATTTATAACATAGCAAGATGACTGTATATTTCAATAGTTAGGTCCAAAATAGGAACTGGATACCCCTAAAAATTGCTATTCTTCACAAACTTTGGAACTAACAGGTCTTTTTAATTTTTTTGCCCCTGAGAGCTTTGAGATCAGAACAACCAGCAATTTCATATCAAGAATTTTAAAAGTGATGCTTTTGCAAACTTACTGAATGACATTAATTGAGAGGAAACCACAAACCCAGGTTGTACTTCTCTCCATATCTGATGGAAATAACTTGTAATGTCAATATAGTATCAAAAATACTTGGCCTAGGGAGATGGCTTTATTTAAAAAGCCAAAACTGAAAGCAAATACAAGCAATATTTTTAACAAACCTTTAGCTTCTATTACATGAAAGAAACTTGACATGGTAGTCTAGCAAGTTTCCTAAGAATTGTGACAGTATTTTCTTGTAATAGCTAGGGCACTAATTCTTAGGATGCAATCAGAAATTCAGATTTGAAGAAACTCAAGACACCTTTCATATCCTACTGTAACACTCATTTCACCTACCTTTTGTGCTGTTGTTTTTTTTGGATTAGTACCACTTGCTGAAAATACAGGAATATTCTGGGAGTTACTGAACATCAGTAACTCATCCTTAGAATCTGCAATCTAAAGGAAGATAAGGAAATGGTGATTTTTTAGTTCTTCACAGAGATTGTATTTCAATTTGCCAATTTTTGGAGGCTTGATTTTATTTTAATGGTTTCTGTACAATACAATGCATAAATATCCAAAGAACAATTAAAATATTTCTTCTTTACTCTTGAGCGCATTTTTAGAAGATGGGAGATGGAGATTTCATATAAACTATAATCAGAGGAACATTAAACATGCATTTCCAGAGTAACAATTTTTTAAGGGCAGTTTCCCAGCAAATTCTACCCAGCCCTCAAAAACATCAGAGAAAGAAATGATTGTTTTCTCTTTCTCCTGCCATCTTTCTTTCCTATTGTTTTTCCTTCCCTTTTTCCTACTTTTCCTGACCAGAAAATAACAGCCAGAGCCTGCTCATGATGGTGTCCTCACAGAAAACCAGGTATTTTATCCTGGGGCAAGCTAATCCAATTCAATTCTGCAACTGCAAAAGTACTCAATCCCAACCCAGCACAGGCAGCAGGAACATATTCGAGTGAAAGGGCAATTTAAAGAGCAGAAGTACTTATTCTGTTGGCAGCCTGAAATAACATCACACAAAGAAAGCATGCAACAGCACCCTTACTTCTGCAAGGCTCTACTAGGCAGCTGGGGAATTACCAACAGAAATTCCAGCCAAGGATGGTTCCACCCATGGTGAGGAAACTGAACAAAAGACGTGACATCTATCTCCTTCCTTATCTAACCCGTATTTCCTTGAATTGTCATCAACAAGCAATTACACTTTGCACGTTATTAAACACAATTTTAAGTTGGTTACCATTTCTTTAAGCACATCCCATTCTTTTAAGGATAGCTACAGTAAATCCCTGCTAACTGACTAGTGATTAGCTTGCCAGCTTGGTGCAAGTGACTCACACATGTACTGAAATACTTTAAGAAAAAACAACCCAAAACAAAGCACTATAATAAAGAGTTTCAATAAATAGGTTGAAAAACCTTCTCAAACACAGTATTTCTTTTTTTTAATAAAAACTTAGTTGTCTTCTAAGAATAAACAGAATACTTAATAAAGCAAAACTAATGGATCTGCTGTTCATGGAGATCCTAGAGGATGTCATGCACAGCCTAACTGGACAATAGCCTAAGACTGACTCTCTCTGTGTTTCCAAAGATATGGAACAGCTGCTCCAGTGTGAGCACAGCCTGCTGTCACAGTCATCCACTTCTGCTGTGCTAGGAGGAAAGATGAAAAAGAATAAATAGCTTCAGCCACAGGGAAAGCTGAGTGTTACTGGTATAAAAGGAAAAATGAGAGATGCACAGCTCCACACTCTGCTTCAACAGGCCACCCACAACCCATTCCAACACAGAATTTAGCCCAAAACTATGAGCCTGCAAGCATCCTTCACCCTCTTTTGTCACTGTTAAAGAACTAGGCCTTTAGAACTAGAATCCATCCTCCCTTGCCTGGAGCAGTAAACTGCATTTTGCCTACAGAGCAGAGGAGCTTTGAGCCAGTTCTCTGAAGGCTAATGGGATTGTATTAAACAAACCAAATGTCCAGTGCATATTAGGGAAAACTTTCTATGTCTTTAAGACTCTCATTGGGAGCAATGAGAGCATGAAACATAACAAGGGAACAGTAATGCAGGGATGGCTGTTCTCAGGGAAGTGGTCACAACACCAAGCCTGACAGTTCAAGAAGCATTTGGATAATGCTCTTGGGCACATGGTGTGACTCTTGGTGTGATCCTGTGCAGAGCCAGGTGTTGGATTCAATGATCATTGTGTGTCCCTTCCAACTCAGGCTATTCTATGATTCTATAGAAATTCCATCCTCCTCTGCAAAAATCTCTGCAAGAAATACTGGTGAAGGTGTAACTTAAAATAGTGTATGTTAAACCAGAACATTTACCCTCAAATGTATCATATACCAGTTGATTTTGGTTTATTCCCAAATAATTTAATAATTTTCTTCAGTTCAAGCAGGGCTTGTAAAGCAAAAATTTATTTTGAACACATAACAAACAACTGAATATGGTAATGCAGTAAATTATTTAGAAATCTTGTGTTTACCTTGCTTATATCAGGCTCAGATTTGCTGGAACACATACTTTGAAGTTCCTGCACAAGATCCACTTCATCATCAGAACCAACAGACAGCCTTTGCTCCAGATTTAATGTTCTCAAATGATCGTTCCCTGAAGAGCTGATTAAAAAACGCAAACAAACAATCAGAGAGAACGTTTAAATTAAGCTATTATACAGAATTTAAAAATAAATATTAGAGGCCCCTGAAAAATAGCAATTTTTTTCCAAATGACCTTTATTACTACAAACAAAAACAAATTAACATCCAATTAGCTGACAGCAGCAGTTGTCAATACTTATCTCATAATTGATCTTTCTATACAAATTATTCTATTCTGAAAATCTAACAAAGGCTTCCTCTGTCTAATATTTTCAAAGACTCCCCTCTTTTTTAAGAGGCAGCAATCAATTTCATTCCACTCTGCTTTTTAGAAATAATTCCAAACACTTAAAAAAACCTCTGGCATACTGGAAGTATAAATATTCTATTTTCTTTGTGCCTGTGAATAAGGTAGAACCGATGTTTCAGACTGAAGTCACAAATGTAGTTCCCTCTAGCTAGTTCATATTCTTCCTCAGGGAAACTCTGTATCAGTGGGACTAAAATGCATGTACTGTACCATCTTGAATTGCCATTCAGCAAGCTGAAATAGCCAGAGGAGTTTTTAAAATATAATGCCAGTTGATAAAAGCATACGGTCAACTTTTCAAGGCAGAGTAAGTGTTACATAATATTCTTAAGTCATAGACTATTCTATTACATAAGAAGACACGTAGTGCTGCAAGGCTTGAAATAAAGAAATGGATTCTAAAATTATATCAAAGTATATAAATTTTATTTCCGCTCAGAAACGAAAATTAAAAATACTTCCTTTCTTCCGATATGGGACCAAAATGTTCCCAAAAAAAACCAGTGATCTATTCATTATAGTGTGCTGCTTTACAACAGAATGCTATCACCTTCATTTTTTGCGAAGTGTCACAAATACCAGAAATTAAAACTTACTTGGTAGTGAGAGAAGCTCTTTTCTTACAGCTTGGTTGCAACACAGTCTTAGATTTTATACCTGCACAAAAGAGATTGTTGTTAGTGAGTTACCATGTGTGTTGATTTCTTTATTCTAAAATCTATGATAAACAAGGAAAATGTGTTCCCATTTACTAATTATGTCAACTGGGTCTCTCAAATATCAGAATACATCCCTTGGAAGCATTCAGGAATAAGGAACATAGCATAAGGAACTGCTAAAATGGCAGATAGGGGATAAGTTGCCTAAGCTTTAGTGAAAGAGGGGACATGAGGTTTCTGTGTTAGGCATTTGAACCACTCTTACTGGTTCTCCCCAAAGAAATTTCTTATCAACAAGAAAATATTTAAATTTGCTTCATGAAGGTAAAATCAAACAATTTACCTTTACTGCAAAGAGCAACAGCATTTGATTCTGATAATCCAAAATAGAAGACTATTAAAATTATTTGACCATTCCATTTTTAACTTATATTCACAGGTATTAACTGGATTCCAAGAACATTCTCAGGTACAAGACACAACATCAACCATCTGACTTCAGGTCATCATTTCTTAAATCCTCTTAGATAAATTCACATTTCAAAGAGAGAACTGGCAATAAGGACATTAGAGTTGCAGTCAGAGGAATCAGATTTCTTTCTGAACAAGTGTTAAAGAAATGAGTAACTCGTTTATTCATCAAGTACTTCAGTCTTTTGTATATGAGGTAATTTAGGCTAGAATCTTACTGTTCCTGAAGTGTGTGTGTGTAAGCCACCTTCTCTCTCTTCCTAAATCTTCCCTCTGAAGTAGTTACCTTCATTTTCAGAAAGCAAGTACTTCAATTTTCTTCCCCCTGGAAGTTTTTCTGTTTGATATTGTATTTAGTTACAATAATACTAAGTTTTCCTTCTAGAAATATGTGTCCTTTAAAAGAATTATGCTGAAGATATCCATACATTATCTCTGTATAATAAATTACTTGTTACACAAGTTATCATCTTGGGGTGAAAAGAATTTTTGAAAGTGTCAGCCACTAATATAACTTCCACATTTATACACATGCACAGACCCAGTCATATAAAGTCCACTTTATCAAGCAACATACTGAAGATAATTAAAAACCTTACAGTATCTGTGACTACACAAAATTCTTAACATTTATTTTTTTCAATTAAAGTGAAAATCAAATCAAAATCTTCAATTTAAACCCGAAGATCTCATTTGCCCACTGCAGGGCTTCTAGATTATTCTGCTCCATTTTTCTAGTAAGACTGAACAAGGGATGCATGATCTGGGGAGGAATGTATTAATTTATTTTTACCTGGATTCACTTGGTAGTAATTATTGTAGTGAAGTTATAAAGTAAGTGTAAAGAAACTCAAAAAAATATTTATACTGTAAATTTGGAGCAAATCTATGGAGTATCAATAAAGTAATGAAGCTTTAAAAATAAGGTTCATTACCAATAAAGTAATGAAGCTTTCTCTCATGTGGTATTGGACTGATACAGTGCCATTCCATACAGTCAGAAGTGGAACCACTGCTTATAATTCCACCATCTGAGCCAATGCCTGCCTCATTATCAGACAACAGAAAGGGCATTAGAACAACCAAACTTAGTTACAACGCCTCACAGTCACAAAGGAGTAATTTTGGGGGGAAAAAATTAAACAGTGTTTTACTGGTGAACATAAATATAAGTGTCATTTAATTGAAAAATTTTAATTCATGATGTAGGAGAAAAGTTTGATTTTCATCTACACAGTTTAAACCTCCACAGTTTTCAGAACTGAAAATAAAAAGCTTTATTTACCTTCGGTACTTGTCTCCTGCTTATTCCAGGACTGGGAGGACAAATGGCCTGACTTTTTGCGAGGACTTGTGCTCACTTTTCTCCAAGAAGCATTCTCACCTCTTTTCTTACTACAATTTTTGTAGCTCGAAGCCACGGATAAAGGAAAATTTCCTCCCTTAAAATCTGCTATATAATTGTCTAGCTCTGAAACAAAAGCAAAACAGTGCTAAGAAGAACTAATTGTTGCAAATGGCTCTTCTTGGAGTACCTTACACAACTACTTAGTTTAACGACTATAAATAGTTCTAACCCCACCACCTCCCTTCAGAACTACAATTATGTTTTGTGGAAGTTTAAAAAATGGAAGGAAGCAGTTCAAAGCCCCAGTTCAGCAACATGCTACTACTTGGATTTCAGACAGTTCAGTTACCTGCTCTGGGTAGAGGACAGCCATGCAAAACAGCTTTATTTAGCAAGATACTGAGAGCAGCTTTAACAACAGCCTGTTGTCCTTGGCTAGGATTTTTTTTGGCTGTTGCTTGTCCTGGTGCAGATGGTCTTTTCACAGAGGCTCTGGAGAGTATAGCTTCTTGTACTCTGGGAGCTATCACAGCATTCCACAGCTTGGACATCCACCTGCGGTACAAAACCAATCCTTTCACTTCAAAAACAATTATCAAAACCTGCAATTTTATATTTGGTAACATATCAGATTTCACATTTTAAAGATGCACCCCATTTCAGAGAGGGACTAACTTTATTTAAGGAAGGGTTTACTTGTTTGTTTTATATTAAATTATTTGATCTAAATTTCTTTAGCTTGCCTAGATAAACTTACCACCTGATGCTTTTCCTCCTTCAGATAAGGCCTATAAAATATTCTTTTCATTTTAAGGCTAAAATAAGTCCCAGAAAGATGTGTGTTCATGTATATACAATTTTTTTTTTTTAAAGTGCATGGAGAAATTTCCATGCTTGCAGGTGTTAATCCTAGCCTATTTGCTGCCAGCATGGAAAAAAGGAGGTATTCACTTATGGTTGTACCTCTTCCAGTATTCTTCCATTTCCAAACTTGAAAGCATTTCTATTCACACAGCTGCCTTGCTCTTACTCCTCCTTTGTTTATTTGATCTACAGTGAACTGTGTTTCCAGGATGCTGTGGATATTGCAGATTGTTGGGTTTAAAGACTGGGTCTGATTTTGATTCAAAAATTTGATTAAAATGGACATGGGTCTTCTGGGACTTTTGCTTTTCTAAGAGAGAAGCATTATGTTGTATTTGCAAAGTAGTGAAAAATTTGTGTTACAGAAAAATAAATGCTGTTTCTTATAACTTAGGAGCTCTCTGGGGATAAAGGCTAGAGATTTCAGACTTATGGCTCAGCTCACATCTACAACAGACACTGAGACAATCTTTTTTAGATCAACTCCAACTCTTTTTGTTTATTCTTATACCCTCTTACAGGAGGAAGATGGTAAGACTGAGTCAGACGGTTTATATTAAAGGTCTGTAAGAAATTATAGGCTATCATGCTGTGTTCAGCTTTGCAGAAATCCATTCAGAAAACATGATGGCTAAAATGTCTGTTTGATTTAAATGGATGATTTTGCTGGATACATTGATACACTGAAGTCATCCTATTACCTAAAATATTATTATGACCTTTTGGGGTTTTTTTTTCCATTTTTTTAAAGTTAGAATGCATGAATTATTTGAAAGATATATTTTTGGTCACTTGTGAGCATAACATTGAAAAAAAAAAAGGATAAGATTGGGCTTTCATGATACGCAAATGCTCAAACTGATTTTATAAGCTTGATAAAGTTACTTAGAAGAACAATTAGTACAGTTGTTAAAATACAATGTAAAATGTGTATTGCAGGTGGTCCTTGAAGGACCTTGAAGCTTCCTTAGCATAATGTTGTAGATATTATTCCATATAGTTACAGTCTGCTTCTGCTAGCTAAGCTACCAAAATTAACAACTGCTTGTACTTTAGTCATAAAGAACTGTCTCTTTTCAGTTTCTCCCTATGTAAGCTTTCAACATTTTGCAATGCTACCAGTATAAATGGCCCAAAGTGAACACTGCAAAGATAAAATTAATTGAGGCCATTCTAACCTAACAGTCAACAATGGATGGGCATGCTCTCTAAATAAAATTCTAACCTGGTATTTAAATTCACTTTTAAGTTTTTGCTCATCTTGATCAAGTCCCCCATTCTTTGCTATAGCTGATACTTAGGAAAGGTATAACACACCCCTGTTCCTCAAAAAGGACTGAAAAGTTAAAGTCATTCCTGTTGGAACATCATCTTCAGGTCCCTAAACCCAAACCAAGAAAAAGTGTAGTTAAAATTTTCTTCATTTATTCACTCTACTCACCAAAACAGGTGAAGCTACATGAAACACACAGCAGGAAACAATTTCCTGTCACACGTTCTCTTTGCCTCACCTGCTGCTGCTTCTTCCTCTTGTCACATGCTAACACTGAGCTCAGAGGGAACCCGATTTGTAGGTAGCTGTCTGCTGTCCTAATGAATTGGACTGCCTCAGAGAAGCTTCACTAAATGCAAAAAGCAGCAGAATAGCGAAGTGGAGAGGAGGGGCAAGAGGAAAGGAATGTTTAATTAGATTGAAATAACAGGAACCAGTGAGCTGCTAATTAAACACTATTAAAAGCTATGACCACACTGTTAGCCATCATGCTGCGAAACTAAGTGTCCAATAAGAGCTCACTGGAGCTGTGCTTTTTAATTGTTTATTAGTGGACAAAAACTACATTAAAATGAGAAGTCAGATGGCATATGGCTACAATAAAGAACATTTTAGGGCTGTACTCAAAGCATTGTGAAACCAGTCAGGTACACTAAGGAGAAATCCAGACTCGGAAATGTATACCTAAGATATCTAAAGAATAGTTTTTCTGTCCTCTATTAATGGCACTGCAATAAATAAATTACTGAAACATTTCAGAGGACATGATTCAAGAGGAAGATGGGAGACAGATGCATGGCACGCCTTCTTTTATTTACCAACACCCATAAAATTTCAAGGTGATCTTATGTCCACATTTAGACTTTGCTAATTACTCTGAAGATTAGTATCTAATCTGTACTTTTAGAGAATAAAAAAGAAAATAAACAAGCAAAATGTATCAAGATCTGCAGACAGAACATGAAATGAGACAGCCTCTGCACATGCTAAGCAAAGGCCCCTCGTGTTAAGCAAAGGCTCCTGAAGGAAAGGTCAGTAGAAACTAGTACAAGAGAAACAGGTCAGAGAAGGAACAGAAGTGGTGACCTGACTGATGAGAAGTTATGTCACATCTCTAGAAACCAATCTTATACTTTGAATTCTGAGTAAGTTTGAATCTTAATTAGAGGATCATTACCTTTCTCCTACAGCCAAACAACACCTTAGTGTGAAATTAATATAATTTAAATTTCTATAACTATTTCTTTTATCATTTGGAATTGGAATGTGATCAGATGTTTATGGAATTGTAGGTGAGAAAAGCTGAAATCTCCATCATTTTTAAAATATTTTTTTATGTTACTGGCCAGCCAGCCATATGTGTAACTAAACATATATATCTGCCCTACTTACTAAGATAATATATCTCTAAACTGTATGTAGGTTTTAAAATTATACCACATATTTAAAGGAGTGAGAAATCATTCTCCAAACTTCCTTTATGTACAACTTCAAAAGGAGAGTTTACCAGCTTTTCTTGAATCTTTTAACCTGTGTCAGAAAATAAATGAAAGGTCACAAGGAGACTGACTTTGGTGCAGTATTACACACCCATCCCCCACTTACCTCCCACCTGTGTCCTTCATAATTGCCCTTCTAGTAATTAAATAGCCAACAGAAGTTTAAAATTTTCAGCAATTTCAATTAAAATGCTTTTACAAGGTTGCTGAGCCAGCAGCTTTTTGGGAGGAATACAACTACTACATTTGTGGTAGGTATCTAGTTAGCACTGAACAGCATCAAACAGGAAACAGAAATCTTACTTGACTGTTGCTTGGCTGTGCCCTGGAACCACAGGACAAGAGAAGAAATGCTTTGGCCCCATAAGTGCTTCAGGTGCTCCTAGACGTGACAAGCAGGAGTTCAGCTGGTGCCAAACAGCAAGAATCCAGTCTATGACCTTGCACACAGGATCACATGGAGGAGGTACTTTGCCTCTGAACTGCAGGGAGAAAAGATGTTTGACATGGCACAAGACCAGAGCTGCAAACACTTTCCTTGAAACCCCAGAAAGACTTGGGGTCTTTTTTATTGCATGTGCTGCTATTAAAAGATCAGGAATAGTCAAAAAGAGGTCAAACCTTTTTATAGAATATATTGACATCTCCCTGTATTAAACCTTATTCTGCCAATTACACTTCAAGAGATATATCCTTATCAATAAACTGACACGCCTTTACTTTCTTGTGGGAAAATGAGGCAGAAGTTTTGGTAACAGTGGTTTTTCTGGTGTTTAAGATTAGGATTACAAGGGACACCTACCATATACAATGCAATGTATATGATACAAATAAGGCATATGAAAAAATGCCCAATTCACGAACAGGAATATCTGATCCAGACATACACCCAGTGGATTTCCATATTGATTTTAGATATAGTAGCAGTGAAGGAAAGATGTCTTCCTCTAAGACCTGTGTTTTAAGTATGCCTTGTTAAGGGCAAATTATTTAGTGCCAGAAAAATCTCCTGTTTCCTCTGACTTCAAATTACAATCTTCATCACCCTAATCCTAGGATTATCCTCTGTAACAGTTTAAATTAAAGGATGCATTAAAAGTTGCACCAGGGATAGTAACTGACAGCACTGAAGCCAGAGCCACTTGATAGAGTCTATAGGTGAACTTGAAGTAGAAAAACATTTAAACTGTTCCCATATTAGCTAATGGTTCAAACTAATAAGAAAAGAGCTTTTCAACTGAACACATGAATATTATGGCACAAACAAGGTATCATAATACAGAGCAATGATCTTTTAAATAGCCTATGGATCTAACAATAAATGTGCTTCTACTCTGCTTTAGAGTTCTACAACAGATTAATCTTTCTTCTATTTTTGATTTTGCAATCCACTATTTTAAGTCCCGTACCAACTGGCATGAGAGTTTACATATGGCACATGTATGCATTTCAAAAAATGTGCTACCACACTGGGCATTTCAATATTTAATTGGGGAAGATACAGGAAGACACATGGCTTTTTTCTCTATCTGCATATATGCTCAAGAGAAATTAAACTTAATGAGATTATTGCCCAAATTCTGTTCAACTTCAGTCAGAGGTAGGAGCCTATTACATTGTCAAATTCTAATCTATTAGACTAAGGATTTCTTTCAAGCTCCCAAAATAGCCTGAAAATGACATCTGTTAAGTGATGCTGCAAGTTCTTGCAGCCAAACCAGTTTGGCAGAGTAAGTCTGATGCAGCGTTTGTCTATAAACAAGTCTTAACCTAAAAAACATAATCTAAGAAAAGTAGTCTATTATGAGTTTCATAGATTCCCACGATTCTTTTTTTCTATTCTGTATTCTAGTTCTTGCAATTAAAGAATACTTAAGAATGTTTCTAAATGTCCTCATTATCCTGGCTGAAATGTTCCATTACTACACATTTCCTCTTCAGGATCTCTTTGAATCAGGAAGGCTTTATAGACGAGAACTGTGGCAAAGGGTACAGGAGATGATATCCCCAAGGATAACTAAGACACATCCAGCTGGACACTCAAAACTGACAGTAGGTCTGTTGTCCCACAACAGGACTCTTTACTATTGGCAGTTTCTCCTATTCCTAGAACAATCTCTCTTTTTAAGCCTGTTCAAAACTGCTGCCAAGATTATTTTCCTGTCAGCTGTTTTGATTAAACTCTCTCTGCAAATGTCTAACAGTGCCTGACTGTTGGTAATAGCTGCTATCACACTCCAGTGGTATTCCAAATAACTTTCCAAAGTCCACAATTCTTCTTCTGCCTACATCTTTCTTTTAATTTCCCATCTTTGTTTATTTATTAATATTAAAACAGACTTCCCATCTTTATTCTCTTTTGGACTTCTGTTCCATCCTCAGCAGATCTATTAGCTCAAAACAACTTTTCTAATTATATAATTTGCCCCTCTTTTGATCTGAAAATCATGGAAAATATTTTTCTGCTTAAAACTTATACAAAACACATATATGACTATCTTATTTTATATATTGAGAATAAATTCTTTGAAAAAGAGACTGTAGGTTTGTTGAACTGATTTTTACTATCATTCTCAGAAGAATGAAAGAAGTTGAAAAAAATTACTGAAGGATGTTTCATGCAGTGGACAAGCAAGTAGCCACAGTAGCACTATTTGCAACCAACCAATGGTTTATGCCAATTAGCCATGGCTGCACACCCTTCTATGAGGCCAAGTACAACATTTCCAAACACACAGTCTGTATCTTCCCAGAAATGAATGCTTTTTTTTCCTGAAACAACTGAAGTTATCTGCTCTGCCTTTGGCATTACCATCAAACATATTTCTCAGACCTGGTGATGAACGGAACTGCTGAAGCTGATTTGAGTTCTTACCTTGTTTATTACTTTTCTCCTTAAAATCCTCTGAAGCAAGCCTCGCATTGGCTCCCCATCCCATCTAAGCTGAACCCAACGGAAATGCTGCTGAACCAGCAGGTCAGAGCCATGAAGATGGCACTTTGCGATGGTCCCCAGTAAAAAGCAGTTCTCATGAAAGTAAAAAGCACCAGAAACTCCATTTGCTAAAAAGAAACCATAAAACACTTCACTGAAATACTCAAAGCCTTGACATGATTTCATATAAAGCAAGAAGCAGTGACATAATCAGAAAGGAAAAACAACCCACAAAACACCATAAATTAGCTAAAAAACGATGCTATCTTTGTTAAGGACAACTGCTTACAATAAAATATAAAAACTGAACAAATTATATTTTTCTCCTGTTCCCTGCTTGTCATATATTACAATAAAAATGTACTGTAGTAACATTGCATCTGCAACCCAAGTTCTTCAAATACCTCTTTGAATAGTGCAGGGATTTTCTGAACTCCGACTCTCAAGAGGTGCTAGAAAATCTCCGAGTAATTCAGACAAAGAAGCTCTTTCCAGATTTTCTAAAATCACAATTGTTGTCTTGTTTACAGGAGGCTGTTTCACTGGGATCAGACAAGCTGAAAAAGAAAAATCCCATTAATGTATACTTAGGAAAATTTACTTCTATTTATGTATACAGAATTTACTGCTACTAGTGCAACAAAGGATTTTAAACTTTTTTTTTCCTTTTTAACTTGTTTACTGGAGCAGACAGACTGGATAATAAGTTTAAAACTGAAAGCATAAAATCAAACAATAGAAAGAATATCATACTGTATATATTAAGAAAAAAATGAAAGCTATGATTAAAATAAATTCCTGAAATGGCTATAATAAGATCTTCATAGATAGGAAAGATTTCAGTACACTGAATATAAATACAACAGAAAAGACAGCAAAAACGTCCTTAAACATTTCTTTCATTTGCTGTACTACATCTTAAACTTTTAACATGTACCCTTTATACCATGTAGTGATAAAAGGTTCAAGAATAGTCTGTGCTTGTAAGAAACTTTACCATTCTGTGAGATAGTAGCAAACTCCTATGAGAAGCAGGCAATCTTCTCTTCAATATCTTTAAGAATCCCTCAAATAATCAGATCTAGTATGAGGCAAACCCAGTAGCACCTGAACCTATTAGGCATTAAAATGACATCTATATATATATTTTTTAACATTTTAAATATTTTCCTTTCATTTTCCTGATTTTAACATCTTACTGCCTAAAAAAGACACAGCCTTGCAAGTGTTCTTGCAACTCTAAATCCCAGGTGAATGCTTCTGTAATACATATATAAAACAAAACACTTATCCTGACTATATTGTGCCCTGCATTGCATCACAACCTCTTGAAGATGGTACTAACAATGGCCATTAAGGAAATTGACTTGTAATAAGGCAAAACTTACTGTACCTGATCATTGCTATTTAGTTGCAGTTTCCTGACTATTACTGCCCCATTTTATTAAAAGGCTACATCTTGAGAAGAGGGAGAACAGGAATCCTCTCTGAGTCTGATGGATTCATTTAGAGGAGAAATGCTCTCTTAGGAAAGGAGATGCAGTGAACAGTGGGGAAAGAAGCTGGCAGAAAAATGAGAAACTCAACCAGCAGCACCATGCTGAAATGCAAAACTAGACTATTAAAAAGAGTCTGTTGCTGACACAGAGTAAAGCATCCAAAAGAAGCAGCTTTTCTAAGAGACAGTGGCCAGTAAACAAACCAAACTACGAGTGACATTCTTGCCTCCAGGCTGAGCACCAAAGCCTGGCTAACTTCTGACTAAATGGCCTCTTCTCTCCCACCGATGCAATGGCACCGAAAGTGACATGTGGGAATAATCACTGGCACAAGCTATCCTGGGAACTGTGACCAGGATTTTCTTAGAGAAAAAGCTGCCATAGACTGAAGTTACACCAGGCAGTACAAGAACAAACAGAACAGAGCACTGCACGGCATTGTACAACTTGATGGGTGGCTCTGCTTTTGTTCATGAGCACACACAGTAGACCTTCAGTTCTGATTCAGTAGATCTGAACCAGAGCAATCAACTTTGAAAGGATCACAAACAAAGAGAAAAAAGAATGAGACAGAAATAAATATTTGAAACTACAAATTTTACTTAAATGGCATGAATTTTGACAGAGCTCCTTATTTGGGAGCTCTGTCACGCTCAGCTCTCCCTCAGTTTAGACCCATATATTTGGCCCCAAGCTCCTGAAAAACTATGGGTTCCACAGCCAATCACTATGCAAAATGGTTTTACGTATTTCTTTACTCTGCACCATTAAAAATTCTCCTACAAATCACCAAAATTAAGTCTTGCTGAAATAACCTTACCATTACTGATGAACAGTTCTGCAAGTTGCTCCTTGGAGAAACCAGCATCCACTTCAACTTTAACAATCTCACATGTAGATCCTGCAGCCACTTGCTTTTGCTGTGTTGAAAATTTATATATTTGGTGAAATAGTGAAAACTCTAGTTTATGGACTAATTTACTTGTTATGTTTGTGCAAATACCTTCATGCAGGCTGCTATCTGATATGCTATATAATCCTGCAAACTTCCTTCTGGTCCATGAAAAATCACATTATGGTATTGTTCAACCTACAGACAGATAAACATAAATATTTATTTAATAAATAAATTCTTCTTGGAAGTTCAGACTTGGATTTTTTTTAACCTAGATGACACAAGCAGCACCTAAAAGACAAAATTGTTTGATCTGCACTACTGGAGTTGATAATCCTTACTATACTAGTTTCAAAGTAGACAGTATTTGCATACAACATCTTGGAAATATACTGATAAAGTTATATCTTAACTTGTAAAACTACAAAGCAAGGTATTTTGTTACAACAGACTTCAAAAATTAAAGCATCCATCTGGGAAGAATAATTTAGTAATCACAAATATTTTCTTGATCTTGAATTAAAATATAGACATCAGAATGATGCTGAAGTCATCAGTTTAAGTCACTGATAAATTAAGGATTAAGACTGAGGACTTTATTTGCAGTAGAAATGGGATCACGTTATTTTTTTGTAACTTATTTCTATTTTTTTTAATCTTAACTCTATTTTACCTCTAAAATGTCAGTAAGGGAATACACTCATATCTCTGTGCAATATGGCTGAACAGAACAGAAACCTGTGGCATGTTCTCCTGACAACACAAAATCCTATCCAAGGACCCAGAAGAAATAAAGCAGGTTCTAAACTAATTCTGATTTGATGCAATGTTAAAAGAAATGATCTATGAAAGTTATCTCATATTATTCAACTACCCTTACATTTTGAGGTATGAAATAAACTGTTTTACAGGAGATTTCTACATAAGCTAGTAATAAAATTCAAGTCTCAAACAACTGCTAACATGAATGTTATTCTAATTTACTTTCTCCTTTAAAGGTGGAATAAAATAACTTTGGAAAGCAATAAGGTATCAGTGAGCTTTTAATGTATTTTTAAGCTTTTGAGTTAATCAGATAGCAGCTATTTAAAGAAGAAAGTTAATGCCCTCACAAGATTAAAGTTAAGGGTAAATTTAGGGGGAACTTTATTTTAAAACAGCTTTCATCCCACTTCATTTTTTAGAAGTCTTGATGTTCTTTCACAGAGCAAAATCCCCTGATTTTAGTCAACACTATTACAGAAGTATTTTGACAAACAATTTGCATGCAGAGAGAAGCTAGCTTATTACTGACCAGGCGGAGATAATTCTGAAGTGTCTGAAGATGGATCATGGATGCATAAGTCACACTGTTTAGACAGCCTTCCTGAGGTCCTTAAAATGAGACATACAAATAACTTTTGTAAATCTCTCCTTTATATGCATGTGTGACTGATACATTTGATTTTCATGCAGTATTCTACAGAGACCTTTTAAAATTAGAGGCTACGCAAATTAAAGTACTGAATAAATGAAAGACATTTATCTAGCACCATAGATTCATGGGTATCCACGACATAAGCAATATATATACCACTATATGGCTGAAAAAGGCAGTAGGACTTTTATGCGCCAACATCTTTTCTAAATGTTGTAGACACTTTAAAATCTAGTTAAACAATTAAATGGATATGATATCCCAGAATCAAGCAACACTAACAAACAAAACCAGTAGCAAATGACTCTCAAATTATGTATTTCAAACGGGGGGGGTCTTAACATTCAAAACTGAAAAATTATGACTTGAAAATTACCTAACAAAACCACTGTGATATGCTCAGCTCTACTGCTCTTCAGAAAGTCCCATGGTGGCTGGGAAAAAACCTGACCTGTTGACCATGAAACGTTTCCTGTTAAAAATAAAAAAATAAGAGAGAGATATTCCTTGTAGGTATATAAAGTGTCCTACACTCAAGCATATTCACTTGCTTACAAAGATTATATGCATACACTAACAAATTTGACAAACAAACCGGTCCCATATATGAGATGTACTAAATCATGCTATTATTTGATATACAACTGAAGTTACTAGTGTCTTCTGCCAGCTGAGACACAAGTTAAACAGCTAGCCTGTCATTTTATCTTTACACTTAAAATAGAGTAAAATAGAATAATATGCCCAGTCTAATGTGGCTAGGGTTCAGTTTTCCTGATGGGAAGCTGGAGGAAAGAAGGAGATTTAAGATGAAGTACAAGGATTTTCAGAAACTTATACAACTGTTACTAAGACCACCACATTTTGGCCAATTTCTCACGACTTTAAAGATTTCTCTTTTGTACCTTGCCAAGTGAAGTTATGTTAAACAGCAGTTCTGTTTACCTATGCCAGTGATTTACAGTCTGTATTTACTGTATATTCTGGATGTACTGTAAAGAAGCAATTCGGGCTTTGAATTGTTTTTGAAGAACCACAGAATATCCTGAGTTAGAAGGGACACATAGGGATCATTAAAGTCCTGGCTCTACACATCCCAAGAGTCACACCATGAGCCTGAGAGCATTTTGCACATGCTTCTTGAGCTCTGTCAGGCTGGTGCTATGACCATGTCCCTGGGGAGCCTGTTCCAGTGCCTAAACACCCTCAGGGTGAAGAACCTTTTTCTAATATCCAACCTAAACCTCCATGATGCAACTTCAGGCCATTCCCTCAAGTCCTATCACTGGTCATTTCAGAGAAGAGATCAGTGTCTGCCCTTCCTCTTCCCCTCGTGAGGAAGTTGTAACTGCAATGAGGTCTCCCCTCAGTCTCCTCCAGGCTGAACAAACCAAATGCCCTCAGCCACTGCTCACATGGCTTCTCCTCAAGGCCCTTCACCATCCTCATGTCTCTGCTTTGGACACTCCCCAATTGCTTTTTCTTATATTGTGGCATCCAAAACTGCACACAGCACTCAGGGTGGGAATTTAGTTTCACCTGAGACACTGGTTTCTTCTCTGAAGTACTAAAAGACTAATTAATATAGGACCTCATGATCCCCAAGATTATATTAAAGTGCATAATTAATTGTGCCATATACAGAGCTAAAAGTAAGAAATACTTTCGTGCCAGCACTGTTCAAATTTTCATATCTACTATTGGTCTTAGTCTAAGCTTTAAAAGATGAACTAATTCAAATATATTTTTATCTTAGAAGATTTCACAAATTTGAGAACACCCCCAAGTTTTGCTCTTTTCACTAACACCAATATTGATACCTAGTTTGACAGAAAATATGCTGCTTGCACTGAGGCCAATGTTGGATTCTGCAGCACTGTTAAATGACAAATCTTCTAGGCTCCTCCATCCATCAGAAGTGATTGCTTGGAAATGGTTTGTCACTGCCTGACTCACTGCTTTTGAAAAATCATCCCATGATGTCTGCTTGCGGATATTTAAAGCACATATTGTATCAAATTCCTCTGTACCACAATGGACTGGTTCAATGCCACTGACTGAAATCCTTAGAGGTACATTAAGAGCATCTGTTGAGAAACAAAACACCAACTATGAGAAAAACTGTAAAACTTAATTTACAATAATCCCATTATTATAAACCAGTATCATCTAATATTACAAAGGAAAGGTACAAAATAACTCCCACTACAAAGAAGCAAATGGTAAAGAACAGCACAGATCACCACCGCAAAATCAGATCAGTGATGAAAATACTATGGTATCTATCATTTTTTACAAAAAGGTTCAGTATAATTATGCTTAAATAACAGGAAACAAGATAAAATTTACTTTATCTTATGTTTCCTCTTTATAGACTAATTACTTATAAATTAAGACAGATGGCAGTCAATGTCTTAATTTTTCAGTTCATTGTGTTTGTGCACATTTTTTATTATCAATGTAGAAAATAATTTTCTGGCATTAGTGCACAAGTGGAAAACACAGTTGAGCCAAACATCTTTAAATAAAAAGCTATGAGCTAAGATAGAAAATGCATTTGAAAGGGTATATTTGATTTGCTGTAGAGTAAATTGACAAAATGTTAAAAAAGGAAATTTACATGCACATTCTAGAAACTATGAAGTATTTTAAATCTTGCTCTTTGGAATACAATTCAACAGAAGCAGCAGTCTCTGGAGCTCATTTAGATGACTAAAAATGAAAAGGAAACTGTCTTCTAATTTTCATGCCAAATAATACCTTTCAGAAATTATATCTCAAATTTAAAAAGTACACCATAAAAACAACCCTTATCAGCTTATTATGAAGTCTTGCAACATGATCTTTGTTTCCCTTCTGTGTCCAGAAGCCAGATCTTCAGCTGATACAAACCAATGAAGTTTTCCTGATGTCAGAAAAGCTCTGAGTTAAGCCCACTGGCCTACCACAGGAAGAAGATTACTCGGAGGCATCCTTCACATGTGGAATTGTGAGAAATGCATCAAAGGCTTGCCCTTCTGATGGCTGGACCTCAGGGAAACGAGCACTGTAAGGAGCACAGAGGGTTCTCCACAAGGAAACAGGCCCCTAGGACAGAGGTATAGTGTATGCCTAAACTTCAACACATGTGACCTTTAAGGCAGTCCTGTCCCCAGTCTTTCAGATCTGTCGGAGCACATCCTCCTGCCCTACAATGGAAACCTTACTGGAGTGTGAGGAAGGGAGAGGATGGTACATAGACACCTTACCCAAAAATGCAGTCTGGGCTTAAGGTGTACAGAAGAAGAGAAGGGGAGGCCGAAGGTTCTGGCCTGATGAAAGCCGCTGGATTCATGACAAGCATCACCAGAGACACAGGGTGTTAAGACTGATGGAAATAATAAAAACACTAATTTAACAGGCTACAGATTCAGCCATCAGAAATTTGCTTCAGTGCAATAAAGAAGATGACCATGGAGGAGTGCCTATTAGAAAGTGAGCTGTGCTCCCCTCTGAACCTGCAGTAAAATGGTAAGAAGTGTGATTTAAAATAGCTGAAGAAGCAGCAGACAGAAAGCTTCCTTAATTTGTTGATAATCAGTGAACTTAACTACCCACATTCCTATATCCCACAAGACAAACACAAAAAAAGAGTGAAAAAATAGAGCATACAAATCTACAAATGCCATAATTCTAACGACACAGAGAAATACAGGTATCTTTCTCTGTATATATAGATATACCTATATCTAGATTTATACAGTGATATAAAAGACACAAAACAAGTGAGAGGATGAATTAAGTTCTGTCTAAAGAAATACAAAGATGAGCCTGCTCTAGTGCATTTTGAGAACACTTACAGAGAAGGAAGATGACAAAAGGTTTCAACAGAAGAGCAATCTTCCTACAGAAGTTACTGATGCTGGAAAAAAGTTCTTTGATGTTGTCTCTAAGACATATTTGAAGAATCACACAAACAATCCCCTCAGTGATAAACAAGTGACAAAATAAACTATGTTCTAGAAAGAGAATCAGAAATGACTAGATGATCATCTTAGACTGAGGAAATTTGACAGCTACCCACCACTGACTATTTCTGCAAAAATTTGAAGAAAAGATAAGAGGAGGGCAATAGCTTTTGAAAAAGTAATTACTAATATTAAATTCAGAAATTTTAAGAGAGTATGAATATTTGCAAATGTACAGTATGTACCACCTTTTTGAATGGTTTAGAAACAAAGACATGAGGAATTTAATAACCTCCAACAAAATTTTACCATATGTTTTTGCAAAATTTGGAGAATAGAAACTTGCTAGATCAAGGTAATTTAATATTGTGATGCCAAAAAAGTGACAACTACGATTTTTTTTTTTTTCATATTTCTCATTTTTGCCCCACAAGTTCTTTGCTAAAAACATTTTTATGTAGTGCTGATAGCATTTACTTACTTAAGTTTTCTAGGAGATGTTTGCAATCATCAGTAGCAACATCATGCAATGTTCGATTACACTTATCTTTTCTCTCAGCCTCTAGTCCACCATGGCTACAAAGGATTTCTAGACAGTTCTGCAAAGGTAGGAACTGTATTATTTACTTGTCCATTTGCTGCACTAAAGTGTTGTACCAATACGCAGTTAGATTCCTAATTAAAATTCTTACGCATGCATTTCCAAAGACAATCAGCTACAGAGTTTCTATAGATAAAATGATGTTTCTCATGGAGTTGAAAGCCAGGAGTAAAAATATTTTATAGCAGACTTGAAACTCTCAAATAATGACTATAAAAAAGCAGAACACACAGAGCCAGGGGATCTACAGTCTCTAAGCATCAAGTGCTGATTAGATGAATTAAGAAATTCTTGCATCTGGCCACTAGTTTAGGTTTGATAAGGAGACAGAAACCCAGCTATTATCCTGGTTTGAACATCCTGGCCTCAATATTCAAGCAACACTAAATAAACAATTCTAAAGCTTAATACAGACTAATAAATTAATCTGTTTATTAATCCATAAAGCCAGTTTCCACTTTATAATTCACCAAGTAGGAGTTTCCATCATGACTGACACCTGAGTGGGACACAAAAAAAGAATCATTTTAAAATCACCTTGCAAGCTTCTTCTTTGGCAGAATTTCTGCAAGCATTGTAAGACTGCAGTGATATAAAAATGTGTTTTTACTAAGTCAAAGCCCAAATATCTTGTGGATGCCAACAACATGATGCCCTCTAAAAAATATCACATGCTCAACAAAAGGAAAAAATCATTAAAATTAGAAACAAGCTATTAGCATATAAATTTGGATTGGTAGAATCATACTGTAACATGAAAAAAAATATTCACAATATAGATCCAAATTAGTGTGGGATAAAAGAGTTCTCATGAAACTACATTCAAATTGACTGATCACCAATCAGAAAAAGGATCAAGTCCTTGTTTCTAATGACCATCATTCTGCAACAACACAGGCGGCCTTGATGAAAGCTTTGCCATCTCAGATATGCTTTTAAAGACACATCCACATTGTAAAAAAAGAAACCAACAGAAATTATACTAGTTAATACTGTATTGATAATGTCTGGGGTTAACCACAGCAGAGAAATCAAACCTTATAAACATAGAGAAGCAGCTGTTGAGTATTCTGATGCAGAACAATGGCTCCTTGCAGGTTGACATAATGTTACCTATTTTGTAGCTGTTCTACAGAAACTTTTGTCAGTGTATCTGACACTCTGAGACCTTTCATAAATATAGCAGTCATTCAAGGTATATCTGCCTGTGAGGTAAAATTTTACCAGGCTGTAGTTACAGCACCTTTAAGTACTTTAAAAAAACGAATGATTAGCTCACTAAGCTTGCCAGAAGGATATCAAGCAGAAAAAAGCACAGATTTTCTTGCCAGGTTAGTTTGTTAACACTATCTCTCAAACAGGAGCAATGAACAGCGGAACAGCAGAAGGCTGAGGACTGAACTGTGAGGCTGAAATGTGAAGTAAAGCAGGAAGAAGTGGGACAAAGAAACAAGAAACAAAGAAATCAACTTATTTCCTTAGTAAAATGAGGATTTTTGTTGTATCTGCTGCCTATGAAATAACGGCTAAAATGTTCTAGCAGAATTAATCTGTAAAGAATGGCCCCTAAAACAAGAGGATGCAAGTGTCAGCACTGCTTATATGCAGCTATCATGCACTGGAATGAATGACATGCAGTGTACATAACAGATTAGAGGATGAAGACAAAGTGTTAACAGCACTTGGAGATGGCTATTAAGCTTTTTTAGCTTTTAAATGTCCCAAACATATCTCAAGTCAATAAATGCATTAAATCAAATACAATTTTATAGTCTTTGCAACATCAAAACCAGGAATCTGATTGCCAACTCTGTATCACCTTCATCACCTAAGAGACTCCCCTCAAGCCAAAATGGAGATCTTAAAGAACAGTTGACTTGGATGTGCTTAGAAACTCAAGCCCTTGAGTTATTCATGAATGACATACATGAAGACTTCCAGTGTCAGAACTTTCAGAGAGATCACCTAGTCAAAGCACTTTTAGACAGCAAATGAAACCTAAATTCAAAGTTCCTGAGGATTATATTATTGCAAAAAGAGCCAGCATAGTGCGCATTATCTAGGTATTTGCACACTATAGCTAATACCTTAAACTCCATCTAGATTTGCATGAGTGGAAACTGGAATGAGTCTGCACCTGCTTAACAGACATTAGTAGTGGGACACTGACTCTTTCTAATGCAAAATGCTGAGTAAGCAGTGGCTGTCCCTAAAAAAACCCCATAACTTGAACTTAATCTTAAATCTGTGTCTGTTTTGAACACACCATTTTGAATGTAAATTTATCAGGAAAGAAAGCAAACATAAAGACAGATAGTGAACTAGGCATGTAAACATAAGCTGATTTTTGAAGTCTTGGACTGTATTTTCTTAAAACTCACTCTTCTGTGTTTAGCACCCTCTATTTTCTTCCCAGGTAAAATTTTACAGTGAGATATGACTGACAGCTACCATATAAAAAGAAGTCCTTTAAACTGTCAATGTTAGAAGCGTATAGCTTCTGATGTCAAGAAGTAATATTAAATTTCCAGAAATCTTCCTGTTTGTCATCAGTAGGACCTGCTCAGGTCATCCATGTCATCAGTTATCCCAACCTCACAAAAATGTTTCAATGCCTGCTAAAAAGGCTGCCCAAAATAATAAATTAAACAACGTATGTCTGCACAAATCTGGTTCTCAAATTTCTTCTTCTCCCCTCCTTCAGAGAGGAAAAACTGTTCATAGTGAAATCATTCCTACCTGTAACTGGAAATGATGCCCATCTAATACCTATAAGCACATGACATCGTGGGATTCATTTCACCTTAACTTTGAAAATTCCAAGTTTCTTCTTTTTATTAGTGTCCCATAAGAAGTAGACATTTAAATATGATAATTCACTCAATTTGACACGTAGATTCTGGGACAAATTGTCCACTGGAGGTCTATCTCTGTCTCTGTTAAATCAAGTTGTTCTATAAACTAGATAACAAACTTAGATCTGACCTCTAAGTTGTAATTCTTCAAAGATAAAAGAAAATGATTTATTTTGCCTAAATTCTATCAGGTTACTGTAACTTGTTCACACAAACTAACCTTAAAGCCTTTTGATGCTGCTATATGGGCAGCAGTCCAACCCTCTTTGTCAGCATGGTTGATGAGATCTGCAGAAACAACAGGCTTTACTCTACTGCTATAGTCATCTTCTCTCTTCTCCAAATCAAAGAAGTCTAGATTAGGCTCTGCATCCATCAAACAGTTCCCGCTGTTTGGCTCTCCATAGTACATAAGAAGCTTAAGACTTTCAACATTACCAGAATCCACTGCTGCATGAATTGGAGACCAACCATCCTAAAAAAAAAACAAAATCAAAAAGCACAGTGCCACCAAACACAAAGAAAAATGTTTGCAGACTTACATCAGCAAAGAATGTGAATGGAAGGCTCTGTCTGGAAATTAAGAAGACAAGCAAGAGTGACATAATAATCCTTTGGGAAAAAGGAGTTGCTTGTATGTGTTTTGAGTGGAAGAGAGGGAAGAAAAAGTAACAGAAAAAAAATTTCCAGCTTTCTCCAAGGACAGTCCAACAGATAAATCTTCAAAAATTTTAGGAGTCTAAGGGCATACATGCTGTTAGTAAACTGCTTCCTTCCTGTGCATCAAACAAAAATTATTCCAACTACCAATACTGTTTCATGCTGCACTAGTCCATTTATCAGTCAATTGCACAGTTTTGACATCACAACTTTCTCTCATTCCAAGTCAAATATATTCACTTTCCAATTGCAAAATAAATGAATGATAAAAAATTTAGTGTAACAAGTACAGGAGGAGTAGAATGTTCTGTGAAGCTTCTACTCTTTGTGGTCTATTGTGGAACAGCCTATAACTTACATTTATTGTCATAAGAATCTATTGACATCGCAGTCATAAAAAAAGGCAATATGTAGGCACTAATTTTGAGAGATTCCTCCTCCCCTTCTCTTATAGATATGGCTTTTTTCTTTGGCCATATTCTGCCATTTCTGATATATGAGACTTGACAATGGCAAGAAAGTTTTGGGGTGTTGCCTGTTCAAGGACAACAATAAAGCACCCTAACATAAAAACTGGAAGCAAAATTCCTATCTCCACTTCTCCACCTTAAAAATAAGCCAAACCAGAAAAGTTTCATTTTAGAAATCCAGATGGAGAAAAGTTGCAGCAAATTACCAATGGTATCAAATATGTAAAATGGTATGAAAGTCACATCATTTGGGAGATTTTAGACAATATACAGTTTAAAAAAAAACAGAAAGTATAATGAAAATAACAAAATACTTATTTCAAATTATATGGTTTATTCCAGCTTGAAAGAAAAGTTTAAATAATTATTTTAATGCCAATGTTCAGTACTATACAAGGTACTGTAACTTCGCAAACTATTTTAACTTACACTGGTTTTTACTGTTCGGTCCGCTCCACCTCCCAACAATAGTTTAATACAATCGTTATTTCCATTTTTACAGGCCAGGTACAAAGGTGTTTGTCCTCCTTCAGCAGCATGGTTAATATCAGCCTGATACATAATTAATAATTCTGCACATCTACAGCAAACAATAAAGCAATAAAATTGTCTTATGTTAGACATCCAACACCTCTTTATAGGTTGCGACATTTAAATATTTTAAATACAGTACTGATTTTACAGATACAGATCTACCTGTGATCAACCGATATACACAAGTACAAAGTATATTTTGTACACAGGAATGAAGACAGGCTACTTTAAACATGTAAATCTTAAACTACTTTAGATGAATTGTGAATCTAAACCACTGAATTTCACAAGTCTGATAAAAACTTGATGACAGCTGCTTAAGAAAAACATTCAGCTGAGCAAAAGAAGGAAACATTTCTGACTACTGATATTTAAAACAGAATTAAAAAGAAAAGGGAAAAAATAAAATGAAGGACTAGGACTAGCTTTACCAGCAAAAGGGACACTCATCCCTTTTAGGGGTTAGGAAAGTAACCTGGCCGTGGCAGAACAGCTATGGCAGTACCTGCCATTCAGATCCCTGAACGGAGGCTACTCCAGAAGGATGGCTTGGGTGCATTGCTGGCAGCTACTGGGTTATGGAGGATGGAAGATTAGATGGAGTTCTGAAGAGCAATTCACTTGGGGCTGGCACTCAGATCTAAGCTCCTGTACTTCCTTCACAACCCTGTAGCAGTAGGTCCATTTTTTTCCCAGTTCTTGTGCCAGAGTTGGCTGCCTTTCCCTTCCCCAACCTAGCTTTGCAACAACCCTTAAGACTTGCAAAAATCTTAACACCAGTCAATTCACTCTGCAGTTCAAAAAAGCACTGTTAAGAAAGATTTGTTCCCACTCTCCAGCTCAATATTTATCAGTACATAAAAACAGAAAGCATATCAACCATAAAGCCACAAAGCAGTTAGTGCAATGCCACATAACTACTGATTAGGAGACCATACTGTAACAAAATATACTGTGACAAAATATTTAAACAAATTTAAGGTACATATAAGAATATAAGTATATAAGGAACTACATACTAAAAAAGTAACAAGTATTTAAGAAAATTGTTTTGGTATGTTTTCATCCAGTCAGAAAATCAGTTAAATTCAAGGTAAAATGCACAATTTTACAGAAGAGTAAAACAGATAGCATTGATATGAATTACTTGTCTATGCTTTTAAAAAATGCTCAACTGAACAGAAAAAAAAAATACAAATAAAAATAATGTTCTACCTTAACAGATGTTAGGCATACATCCCAACCTTACAGTCACAAAAATCATCTTAAGAAGGGCTTACAAGAAGACACTTCCATACAGCAATTCAAGATTGAGTTTTAAGTCTGCTAGGTTAGAAATATCTGGTCTGATACTTCACACTGTATTTGGTGAATCTCAAAAAGCTACACTGACTTTCCACCTCAAGTTCAGGGAAAGTCATCCTGGCCTGGACCACTCAGGAAATGATTCGGGAAGTTTCTCCTAAAACCAGTTTCTGATCAGGTGATACTACTGGACCAGCCTCAAAAACTAGATTTTTTTTTCTGACTACATAACTAGGGTAAGAACAACAGTATTGTCTTGGCTCAGGAACAAGGTTAATGAAGATGTCACAGGGGACTGGTTAGCAAGTCTGTGACAGACACCCACTGTGCAACTGAGAGCAGTTTAGTGCTGTCATTAACCCCACATTAGGAGACAGACAATACTGTTGCCCCAAATTCTACCTATTAGAGATTTTTTTTTCTGTGCCTGAACTTTGAAGCAACCAACCAATCAAACAGCCTAAACCATTTGTAGTCTCTCTGAGATTTTTGGCTAGCCCTGTCATTCCATGCTCAATTTTACAATTCAGTTCATGTTCAGTATCTAAAAAAGTAAAACCAAAAATGTGTTTAGGGGTATCACATTACATAAGTAACTCTAAGGCAGAAAGAATATGAAGTCTGCAATATCACAGCACAGCAGATGACACATAGCAAAGTGTTGTGAGGCTAAGTCAGGGAAATAAATAGCTTCCTATTTAAATGAAGTGTTAGTATATTTATTTCAGTGAGAGAATATGGAGAGTGTATTTTGGGTTTGTCTTGTCAAGTCACACATATTTTTTACAGATTTTATACAAAACACTGAAACACTTAACTAGACACACATTTCTGTGCTCAAAACATCTAGTGGGCATCTGCTACCTCTGGAGTAAGACTTCCAGTAAAAAATGACCATTAGCCAATGAACTTGAAATTGCTAAGAGGTGACAAGGAGCTCTGAAGATTCATACACACTTATGGAAGACTGTGAAAAGAAGGGAGATGCCACTCTTCCTCATTGTTGGGTCAGGGTCCATCATAGAATAACACCCAAAGACTCATTCCTATGTGTTAGTGCATCAGAGTAAAATCCTTAAAAATAACAAAATATAAACATGAAAAGAACCAGAAAGATAAAAAAATAGCAAATATATGTAAAACAAAGTTAAATTCTGTAATAAGAATTCTTAGTAACTCTGTTTAAGAGTTATTATGTTTTTGAATTTGTAAAATAATTTTCTCTGGAAAAGGATGCTCTGGAAAAGGTTATTTAATAGTTGCTTCCAACTTCCGGTTCTATTTCCTATGATTCTGTGACATAAATTATTCTAATGACATTTTGAAGAATGCTGTCAGTAATATTATTTGACTTGTACATAATTTTCTGTTTTTCAAAGTTACTGATGCAAAAAAACTTAAGCCTTCAAAAAACCTTTTTGTATCACTCAGGAGAAAACTCAGATGTTCTTTTGCCTCTGAATATGATAGTCACTGTATTCCACGCTTGAAAAAAATCAGTGCAAAAATAATTTTCTTCTTCCTTTCTCTGTTAATCCTATATTATGGCTGATAACTCAAAGAAAGCTAAGAAATTCAGAGGTATGATGCCCATGTAGACCAGTACCACATTGTAATTGCTAAGAACACACGTTCAGCAACCTTAAGAGCTGAAACTGGAAACAAAACAAATAGAAAATATTAAAATCAGCATGGCATAAGAATATGAATTTAAGCAGAAGCATTCAATAAATTATAGATCAATACATTTATACATAAGAATGCAACAGTAATGTAATGAAGACGTATATAATGTAAAGAGAATATAAAATTGAGTAATATCTGACAGGCAAAATCTTAAAGGCTTCACTTACTTGACATGTCCCTGAGCAACTGCTGAACACAAGGGTGTAAAGCCATTTTTATCAGCAGCGTCAACTTGTGCTTCTGCAGCCAGCAGCAATCTCACACAATCTATAAATGGAGGAAAACCATAGAATGAGTCAACAAGATCAAGTGGTTAAAACTACCAGAGGCTGAAGTCTGCTCAAGGGGCAACAATCAGCCAGTCTTTTGGACTACACATCATACCTTAGGGGACTGAAATAAAAGCTCAGGAAGAAGTTTGCAGGAGACAGATGAGAATTGCGTCCCAGGGGCATCACTACCCTTTTGCAAAAAAGCCTTGGGTTGGGCTCTGTTGGGATTCAAACACATGCTCACTGCAGACAACTCCCACAGTATTAGCTATTTTACTTCCCAAGGGGAGAATCTGACTTATCCAGGAGTCCCTAAGGGTGTCACTGCCTACTGGCAGTTGTGACAAATATGACAGCCACAGGGAAGATGTTCACAAGCCACACAGACCTCAAGCAACACAATGGTCAGTCTTATTTTAGGACACTTTGACTTGTGATTGCAATGACAAATAGAATAAGCTGACAAACTCAAACCTCCCCAAACCATTCCCATTCATATGTTTCCAAAAACACATGCTAAAAATAGTACCGGCCTGATTCCATCATCCCTACAGCTAATTTAAGATAATTAATTACATAGTAATTAGACTGCTTTTCATGCACAAATTGGAATATCATTTGATGCAATTAACTTTGAAGAAAACAGTTGATCTGTTCCTCATTCTTGAAATTGGCTCCAGACCAAAATAAAACAAGTCTTTTGTAATTGAAACTACTACTTGGAAAATAAGCTCAGCTACAACACCAATTACAAACTCCTGACCTGATTTCTGAGCAAGCTTAATGCATGCTGTTCCAGCACCCAGTAAACTCCTGAAGCCAAGTTTTATTAGCAAAGTTTAACTCTAGATATCAGAACCAAACATATATTAAGACCTACTTGGATATCAGAAAAATGTATTAAGGACTACTTAGAAATCTGAGTAGTCGAAATCATTCTTCAAGGTATTTACTCCTGTTGCAATTTTTTCAAATACTAATACAGATGTTGTGGAGTTGACTGAATAAATAATTTAACATTAAGAAACAAGATTTTAAAACACTCTAAGTTATTATTTTGCAAATTAGGATTCTTTAATTTTGAAGTAAGTAATCTGATGTGAAATCATTTTTTGTTGTTGTAAAGTTGGTTGTCATGGTAAGTTACCAGGACTTGACCTGTAATTTTTTTTTAAGTCATAAGGAAGCTCTCTGTTAACTAACTTACCAAGTCCTTCCAATTTTAAGATAGTACCACTTAAAATAAAATTATATTTTCTTTCACTTTTTAACACATAAATACTCTGCTAAGAATGATCCATCTTTTTTTTTCTTTCCATTGTCAATCATGGTCCTACATTAAAGGAGTAACTTGAAAATACAAATTCCTGCTTGACATTCTAAAATACTTTTAAAGTTTATTGAGGGATGTTGAAAAAATTTTCATCTAGAAGTTTCAAATATTTAGCTAGAATACTCTGCTGTTTGTTCATAAAGCATATGTTAGCCATGCAAAAGCCATGAATACACAAAACAAAACTACCTGTCTAAAAAGGCGTGGTTAATTCACACTTACTGACTGGCAGATCATTCAGGTGGTAGGTTATGACTGTATAAATACTGTTTCTCATGAAGCATATCTCTGTGAAAATACTACTTCTGTTAACAGCTTTTTATTCTTAGGGATAAGTGTGACAATGAGAAAATACAGCTCCTTGCATAAGGCAGAACACGTGAGCTAGTAAGCTCTATATGACCTGTTCCGGTGGCAGATCAAGTAAAGTAGCAAGTATCTCCAAGAAGCCTAGGTCTGCTGGATGGACTTTTTACTGGGATTTGGAGAAGAGTAATTTGGGTCAGTCCAGGCCCATTCACTCCAGTTCACTCTGGTGTGCTGAAGTAATCAGCAGTGGGGAGTACTCGGTGGAATGGCAGGCACTAGACAGACATTGGTGCCACTAAGTTGAAAGTTTAGGTCATAGCAAAAGCAAAACATGGAAGCAAATTAAGACAAACACCTGGAGATTTTACTGCTCTCCACCACAGCTGGGTAGTTAGTTCTTCCAGAGTGTTGGCAAACATCATGCAGATACATCCGGTGGCTCGATAAAGCTGACTCCATGTAGCTGTATGTCTCTGCACCTCACTCCTTTCTACTTCCCACATCATTCCAGTTCTTTCCTATCAATCAGGGTGCCACAGCCTCCAAATACTCAGGATAGAAGAGAATCAATTACACCATAAATGCATATGATTAGTGCATAGCTGAGTCCAAAGAATATTACTTTACCCACATCTCTCAGATTCAGGAAATCTTAATGTTCCATTCTGTCTTTCTCCACCTCTCTGTGGCAGAGAATGGTCACGATTTGTAACATCATACAGCTGTGCAGATCTATTAGCTAAGAGAACTACTGTTATTAAGCCCACAACAGACCTGAACTGGTTCCTTCTTTGCTAATGGTAAAACCAAGACAGTCTGACAAGACAACCTGTTCAGCTATCCCAATCTAGTGGTTAAATCATGAAATTAACAGTTTCCTCATGTCTATTCAAATACAAAGAAAATGTATATTTTTAGGGTGAATTTCTCTCTATCAGACCTACAGAATTAGGGACAGTGTGTGTTGGAAACAAAACATCTGCTATTAACTTCGCGTGCTGGAAAAACCCTCAGCTGCAGCTCTCAAAAGGCAACTGTTTCCAAACAGGAAAGCTACACATTTTGAAATCAGGATGGATTAGGACAGAATATTTCAGTGCTCTTTTCTTGTGTAACTCAATTTTTTCTACAGAATGGGCTGAGAGCATATAACAGCTGCTGCCACCATGCTGGTTAAAATGTGCTCTACCACTCTCTACTTATCTACACACCTCAACTACTGTATTTCTTCACTGAAAATGTGTGGGAACCATTCACTTTCCACTCTTCCCAGAAGCTCCAAAACATGGTGTTTCTAAAGGGAGGTACTCATTATGCTTGCTTTTATCAATTCTTAAGTTACTCTTTTTTCTGCTGAAACAACAAAATGAGGAACCAAATTGTCTTTGCTGTCAGTACGAGCTGCTCAGTAATGGTAACTGAAAATTATTTGCTTTGATACAATTTTAGAATACAGGATGAATAACCAAGAATTTGGTCTATTATGGTCTCCCTCAAATATTAGCAATGATAACTGGATGCAAGCCTAGAAGAATACACCAAACATCTATTCAGAGAGGGGAAAATAATAAATCCACACAATACAATTAGCTTAAATTCTTAATACTGCAGATAACAAGTTGAAAAAAGGAAAAAAATCACCAAAGGAAAAAAAGAAGTACTTTTCCACTATTTTAAAGTTCTTGGCAACAGGAAAGAAACTCAGGTGAAAAGGCCCACGTTTCTACAAAAAACCCATAGCACCTGGGAAGCAAAGATAAAATATACCATTTTGAGCAAAATGAAAATTTTTCCTACCCTATGCTTGGTAGCAAAATTAACCCTGAACATGTCAGAAAAATGTACACGATCTGCCTAGCTGCAGATTTTGTATCCTAACTTTAGTTTCATTTTTAAAATACTTGAAAAGAATTATGAAATAGTCTCTCTATCTGGAACACTGGATCAGGGGTTTGTAATTGTGTCACTAATAAATATTTTATTAAATAAAACCAAAAACTACTCTTGAAGGCAGAAGTTTTAGTGGGACTATGTTCCACCTTCTACTCTGAAATAAATTTTTGACTTTACTAAAAAATTAATGGAATATTTGCCATTGGTATTTCTGGATTTCATCTTCAGTGTCCAAAACAGCATAATGATACCAGTTGCAGCCTAACAATCTGGAGGTTTTTATGTAGGTAGAAAAAGCTGTAAGTAATGTGCTTTAGACTTTTAAAACAAACTGCTGTTTGAGAGCCTTGTGTTAAAAGTCTGAAAATTATTGCTAGGAGTTTGTATCCATGAAATTTGTATCTGTTAGTAACATACTTGCCACATTTCATAAATTTATTCATAAAGTATGAAGACTGACTGTTGAAAGGCTCAGAAATGCTACTTCCTCAATACAGAGGAGGGTTGGGGTCATGGGTAGAGAAAAAAAAAAACCCTTTTAATTTTCTCAGGAGAGCCTAAATAACAAATGATGGTTACTTCACTCAGTTCAAAAATAAAGACAGTTCAATTTATCTCCCAAATAACACACTATTCTGACACTGTCTTCCATCATTTTCACTGCTGGTGCAGAAGATCAAAACCCTGATGACCACCTATTTGCTGCTTACTCCCTGTAGAGGAAAGTTCTTTCTTTTAAGCTCCTATTGCTCCAAAAGATCTTTAGTTTTCCACAGAATATGAGGCGATGATATCTGGTAGCTTTTTACATGAAGGCAGTGGAGAATTAAATGGATGCTCCTGCAGAATGCTACCAATTTTTTGTGTTTCAAACGCTTTCTGAATTCCAAAATTCTGCTTCAAGAAGCATTGCTTATATATATGCTATACCACGACTTTGGTCATATAATCTGTATGTCCCACTTTCATTTTCACATTTCTAGGAAGAATGCATTTGACCTAATTGAGTATTAAAAACTTATGGAGCAAGCTTCCACTAGTTCACATGGATGTCATCCTAGATCTTAGCATCATTTACCTGTATGTCCATTCGTAGCAGCAGAATACAAGGCAGAATAGCCATCTTCACAAGAGTAATTAATGTCCAGTCCTTCTTCATTAAGCAGCATTGATAATAAAGTGACATTTCCCTGGGCAGCAGCTTGGTGAAGAAGGGTGGGCCTGCCACCCAGGGGGACAGGACCACCACTTGTTAACAAAGGGGTTAGGGAGGAAGACCAGCCTGTGAGTTAAAGCAACAGAAGTTAGTGACACGTAAATAAAGCATTTTCTGTGTTCTTTTAAGTACTAAAGAGTATCTTCAAAATGACTGCATTTGTTAGTTTAGAAAAAGTTTTGTGATAGCACTTTGTCTACACATTAGAAGGTATTTTGAAGAATAAAAACTGCATTCAGGGGTGACCCTTGTTAATACAAATGAACAGACTTCGCTACGCAAGGTCAACTGAAACTTGTGAACTGTAGTAACACCTGAATTTCTCAAAAAAAAATATTATCAAAACCAACAGAAGTTTTAGAGAAGTTTTAATTTATTTGCAACATGATGGGAAGATTTTTTTAAAGTATCTACAGAAAAGTTTTCAAAACAAATTACTTATTTTCATATGTAATTTTATCCTCCTCAGTGCAGATTTTAGCATTTATATACTTAGTATTTAAAGAACTCATGTGTAGTTATAAAGATAAATTTCAGAGAGCCCTTAATGACTTCAGATGCCTTTCAATAAGTTTGAAAAAACATGCAGAAATCATTTACACAAATAATACAGAAAAATGTATTTATTATTGAAGTCTCCATTAAGGTAATGTTCCTTTTATTCAGGGATATTTAAACAATATATAACAAAAATGCTCCAATGGGAACGAATAACAGGTTATATAAAATTCATGTATGAAAGCTTTCAAGTCACTCAAGTCATTAACAAAGAATATTCACAATCCAAAACTCTGAAAGCTTAGGAGTTGTGGTTAAATGTTCTTTTGACTACTCATCAGCTTTAGTAGGGACTTTGTTAAGAATATGAAGTTTGCTGCATAAGACATGGAATATTTTGTGCATTCTTCCTTGATCAAAAACTGCAAGAGAAAATAGGAGAAAGGTTTGGGATTTTTTTTGTATTTTCACTACTACCTTTAGAAAATACACATTATATTTATCTCTTGAATAAATAACTTTGTCTTCTATGACCACAAATAGGCTACTGTATGAGGCTGAGATCTGATACAAAGCAAGTTAATGCTACTTTTAATTCAGTTTTGCAATGCCTGAGACTGAAGACCTGCAGGGCATTTAGCTTCAGTTCCATTCTAGCTGGTAAGTGCTATCCAACATTTTGAACTAGAAAAAGTATGTGGTAGTAGCAGTACCAAGCTGGGATGATCTGCTCCACATTTTGGAAAAGAAAACAAAACACAGAAATTCCCAACAAAGCCCACAGAAACAATAGACTGGGTACGTTCTAAGACCTCAACAGATTTTAATTAACATCAAGACTGACACAAGAATTCATCATCAGAGCAATATTATGTAGAATACATAGCTTGATTCCAGTTAAAAAAAACAAAACCAAAAAAACCCCAAAACAACAACAACAACAACAAAAAAATGCTTGGAGTATTTTCATATTTGTTTCTTAAGTAAGCTAAATTTGTCAATTTAAATTAAGTTTACTAGTTAAGTATCTAAAGGAAACATATTTTCAGTATTTTCACAGTATTATTAGCTTAATATTAAAGTTTTTTTTTATATTCAGAAGCCATCACTGAAGCTATGAAATTACCTTATAAATCCAAATTTAAGCCAAACATACATTGTAAAATTAACCCCATACATCTTGTTATAAATTCAATTCTGAAGCTAGTTTCTGACTATTAATACTCTTAGTAATACTTATTTCTCCAATACTTTTAATCAGAGGATTTTGAGAGTTTCTGAAGCTCATATAAGAAACCAATAAGGAACACACAAAGTAAACTGTATCCTTTAAGTGGCAAAAAAATATATTATCTTCAACTTCCAGCATTTGAGAACAGTTAACTCTTACAAAATTCCCACAGGTCCAAAGGAAAACTCACGGTATTCCTTTCCATTGTGAAAGTGGTTTTATTTTTCCAGCCTTTTGTTATCTTTGAAACTAACTGAGCTGCAGCTGTTGCTATACATATATTAATGTTTTTATAATAGTACTTGTGTAGTTTTTACTGTCTTCTTGTGGTAGCTAAGTGATAGTGGATATTGCCAAGGCAACACTACAGTTACTAAAATTGTTTATCCAAGTAACACTGGAATTTCGGTAATATGAATAGTATTTTGGGTTTCCTTTCCTTTTGAAACAATTTCCTTTCGCAATTTTTGATGTAGGTTATTTGCTTGTTTTTTGGTTGTTCTTGGGGCATCCTTAAGAGAATTGCCAAAATGAAAGTAATTTTTTAATGTAGCATTTTAATTTTCATTTCAGCTCCTTGAAAAGAAAAACATGTTGCTGCAATTCAGTGATGAAATTCATTATACTAGGTTACCATTAAATCAAAACCTTCTACTGATAAAGATACAAAAATAAGAAATAACATAAATTTACATTCTACTATCAGTGTCAAGCAGTATAATAAAATTCAATCCATCCAACAAAATGCACCAACATTAGAATATACCAATGAATAAGGGACACCATTACAGATGCAAAAGTTAGGAAATGTGAAGCATCTGTGAAAGCTTGTAGGGCATGCAGTGATGAAGGGCAGAGGGACAGACAAAAACAGCTTCTGGCATCAGCTTCAGAATGTGAGACGGTTAATTCCAGAGCCTAGATCAGTCCTTCACCCCCCCACCGCACACACTTTTATCTTCAAAGCCAATTGTAAAGAGAGAATAAGTCAATCATTATAGAAATGAGCAAAATAAAAAAATATATTTCACTGAAGAGTGACATAAAGCACAAAAGAAGAAAGTGAAAGCAGAAATCCCAGGGGTATGAGAATCCAAACGCCTACATTTGTTTCCATTTTGAAGTCTTACAGCCATTGAGCTGCAGAAATCCAAACAGAGCAGAAGCATTTTGGCACTGATTCAAAAGCTGCTGAAGTTAATGAAAACACTGCCACAGATTTTGAATCAAGCCATAAATGTTCACTGTAACGTCTCTGTGTGTGGTCTGCTTAACATTAATGATGAAGGTCCACGTCTTTTCCTACCAGGGATGAAAAGAGCAACATGTGGTGCAACAGCCCATCTCTAAAAGAAGATATGATACGATTTAGGAGAATGCATAAGTGACAGGAACAAAGCTCCCACTTTAAGTTTGCTCTTAATAGTTCCTCTTCCTAGAACCAAGACACTCCCTCACTGAAAATCAGGCTGTTAATATATTCTAAAGCAATCTGAGCTGACTAGGAAACTCTTTCAAAATTAATAAATATAATTCTTCAGTAATTTGGTTATTAACAATTCTTCTGACTACATACTAAGAAGAAAGATGCATGAATTTACTGACAAACAAAAAAATATAAAAATTAAGGATTCTATCAATGTCCTTTAGTATGTTAAAATTGTTTGGCACTGTTGTTAAAAATATTTAAAAAATCTGACTGAAGCTCACTACCTACTATACAATAAAATATGAATAAGACTTAACCATGCTCCGCTTTAACCCAATGTAAAATTGAAATTCTAAACATCTTCTGAAAAAAGTAAATAAAAAGTATTAAAATCAACCAGATAATTAATAAAACTAACTGATTCTGTGCCTGGAGGACACAAAAATGCAGATATGAGATGGAGGTTTCAGCAGTATTTGTAGTTTATTAGATGTTTCTCACCTCAAAAAAAGTAATCCTTAAAAAAGAAGCTGAAAAAGGAGAATAAGTGGCATGAATTCAAGTATTACTGACCACATTATCTTAACAAAACCAGTGTTATTATATTTGGTTTACTTTCTATTTCCATATATTTATAAAACCTGTTTCTTTTTCTTAGCATAAAATTTTGAAGGAAATGTTTTCCATACTTGCATAATATCCGTTGCTCTAAATTTATTTAGTTCTGCAGTTTGCTAGGGCACTTGGCCAAAATAGATTAAATTCCCTTAAAAACATGAAGAAAATGAGATTGAAAAATAAATGCAATAAAATATAAGCATTATTTTGGGTAAAACACAAAGAACCTCCTGAATATTTATGTGAATATTACAGATAAAGTTATTAAGGTTCTTTGAGCCTGTATATAGCCAGTAAAGGAGATACTAAAGTAATATCTCCATATTAATAAAATAAAATAGCATACAGCTAAGTAGAGTTTAAGCAATTCTTCGTAGCAAACTTTAGATCTGTTTGGGATACGTTTCCTATCTGCAATTTCAAATATTCCCGAAAAAACAGTGTCACTTACAAAGTACTAAGATCAAATTTTCAGAGCAGGGATTATAATGGAATTAAAACAACAAACATTTCCATGCCCCCTCAAAAAAAGTGAAGGGAGTTGGAGAAAGAAAGCAATCTTAAAAATTAAAAAAACCTAACAATTTTTGACAACAAGCCCTCTCTTGGAGAATTTTCTCTAAGAATTGTCACACATTTCATAAGAAACACAATTAAATATTTGGGGGCAGAGTCCGACTGAAAAGAATGATTGTTCTCCTAAGAAAAAAGTTTATACCTCAAAGCACCAAGTAAAGCAAAAACAATACAATAAAGTTATGAAGAAAAGCTCTGGTAATTTCATTTTCAAGGTATTAGATTTAGTCTTCTAAAGAACAATCAATAACTATCTTAAATTATTACCAAATATCAGATAATTAATGTAATACTAGCTATACATACACCTAATTGATGCTGACAGGATTTGTGGAAGACAATGTCTTGCTTACAAAAACTATTTGCTTTGAAGCTTTTTCAGTAATTTGTTCTATGTTCATAAAATCTTAGATTTTTTTAAAAAAAGAATTTTCAAATTCTGTTATGAAGCCTAATAGCACTTGAAGGCAAATTAAGTTTGGAAAATATTTTAAAGACTGGGAGACTCATGATCTATCTGACATGGCAGTCAGACTCATCTTGGAATACGAATTTAGATGAAAATTCAGGACATCCATATGAAAGCCAGCAAACTAATAGGCAGTCAAATCCTAATGTTGTTGACTCTGAGGAGCAGTAGAGAAGCAGGACAAGATTTCTGAGCTCATACTTTTATGGCAAAGTTCAGAAAGGAGAGAGGATTCTGACAGTATGGTGTGACAACCAAATGTTAAAAGGATGACTAGGTTACTCCTGATACATCTAGAAAGTCTTCAAGAAGTGGAATGGGAATAAAAATTGCTTAATAACAGGAAACCTGAATCTCCTATATGTACACACTCAATTTTGCCACAGCGTTTTTGGAATGGCTTCCCCAGGACTGGTGCTAGAGTTCAACTCACTTACTAGCTAGTGGTGCAGCCACCAAGAGAAAGTGGCTGGTTATGTGCTGGAAGCAGATCAGCTGTGCAGGGCTTTTATGCCCTACAGATGATGACGCAGGGACTGGAGTTATGAGGGACTGTAGTACCATAACTGAACTAATTGCTGAAAGTTTGAGACAATTCAAACATTCTTCAATGCTGATTAAGGTCTAAAGTGTTCCATAACTGTGTGCTCCCTTTTTTTCACTGCAATGTAAGTCAAGCTAAAGAGGAGCTTCTGCCCAATGTTCCAGTGCTACTGATCCCAGCAGGGAAATATGTTGATAAAAAGCTTTATAGGAGATCTACAATTCACTGAATCAGTAGATCAGTGCTGTCTTTATTCACTTTAATGACATCAAGATGATTTCCTGAAGCTGGTGGCTCATTAGACACATCAGTAAGTCCCAATTAAAATGCAAAATCATTAGCAGATACATACATTGACTCTAGACCTAAGATTATCAAGTTAGATTTTAACTTTCGAACAGTAAACTTGTGCCTATATCTGTAAACCTGTAAGATGCCATACTTGAGTATTAACAAAGTCTTAAACCAAAAAAAGAACTATGGAAAAACAGCAATAAAAATGGAACATATTCTATGGTCATGTAGTGATATACAGGAAACTGCACTGTTATACAGGCAATTACATGTCTTAATGTGCAATCATCTACTGCCTTAGCAGAATACCATAGCCCCAGCTATGCACTATTCTTTAAAAGATTCACACAGCATCAAAATACATATTCCATGGATGATCCCCTGAAGAGGTAATATTCAAAACCTCATTTCAGACTGAGAAAGCATTCTGAAGTCTAAAATACTAGCATTAACCAAAAATAAATTAAAAACAATTTAAAGAAATTTGTTTAATAATCTGCAGCTCACTTACTTTAAACATTAGTCCTCTTTATCTTTAAAAAAAGCCTCCAATATGGAGACTCCCTTAAAGAAGCAATTTATTTATAACATTACTAAATCAGCGAAAGAATTCTCATACCCCTGAAATGTGGAAAAAGTATAAACAAAAATTTTAGCTTTTAGACAGTACGGAAGAGAAAGTTACAAGATAAATAAAGCAAACAAGACACATAAGAAAACCAAAACATTATTTTTGAGGGAGACAGTTTGTAGCATATCAATCCCTTTACCTGATGCTGTTACCAGGAGGCTGTCTGAATCACATGGTCTACAGGATGAAGCACTAACAGGGTTTATGGAGGAGCTACAGGCAATGGTGGTGGGAATGACAAAGGAATTTTCTGAACATGCAGGTTGGTTCAGTCCAGGAAAGTGGGAAGGCCAGGCACCCACCTGAGATGAGGCTATGGCTGGTATGGCACAGCCTGCAGGTGCCACAGATAAATCTATAGCAGGTTTTGGTGGCAGCTGAGGTGAGGACTTAGAAATAATTTCCTCATTAATTACCCTGATTCCTTGTTGTGAACTTGAAAGAGGTGAGGTCACGGTTTTGTTGTCAGTTTTTGCACTTGTGTTTGGGGATCGGTTACTATCCATTAAAACTTTCAGCTGTGGGTGTGGTGGAGAAGGAGCTTGTGAAAGCCCTGGTTTTTTAGGAGGAATAGGTGGAGGGTTTCCTCTGTCAATTCTTGATACACTTGGAGTCTTTAAAGGCATTCTACCAACTGGGGGGTAAGTGCCAACATCCACTGAATGTGACGTCCCTGGCCGTGACTGAGCGCTACTCTGAGGGCTTGTAAATCTTGAAAGAGCTTGGGTAACAGTATTCCGAGCTGCCTGCTTGGCAACAAGGTTGTCACGACTAGTAGGGGACACATCCCTTGAGGGAGGGCTTTGGGTTGTGTTTCCATTTTGGTCTTGATCATTTGTATTCGCCTGAAATCTAAATCTAGCTGCTTGGACTCGTGGATTTAGGCCTGGATGGCCAGTAGTGTTGGCAGATGGTGAATGCAAACTGTGCACAGACGAAGAGAGAGAGGAATTCTGAGCTGTGGCAGTTGGTGTGGTAGGGGTGCAAAGGGAATTACTATTTGAAAAAGGGGAAGTGCTACTTGATAAATCAGGGGATGAGCCTCTACTTGGTCCATTTTCTTCAATTCTGTTTTGATTCTGTGCAAGAACAGGAGTCGTGGGAGGGACAAGTTCACTAGATGAAGATTGCCTATCAATGACAGGCTTCACAAATGCTGCATTGGCACACACATTCATTTTTGAATTGCCAGACACTAGTGGGCTCACTGTAGAAGGCTTATTAGAGGCAGTCAAAGGCAACTTCTTAGCATTTTCTACACTACTGTCCATCATTACAGTCTCCGTTTGACAAGCAACAGTTCTTGAAGTTGGCTCTTCTGTTTCAACCGAAACAGAAACAAGACTCCTATCGCTATTCTTCTGAGAAAGATTAGCTTTACTTTCATTCTCCTTTTTTAATTGTTCAATCATTTTGATCATTTTATCTCTTTCTTCTCTGAGGTCACTGGTGTGTGTTTCCTCTTTGTGAAGCTTGGCACGCAACTGCTCTCTCTCTGTGTCAAACTCAGACAGCTGCTTTTCCATTTGAGCTTCCATTTGTGTACTCCTTTGTTTCTCAGCTGCAAGAGACTCCTCCAATTCAGTAGCTTTTTTCTTTTCCTCTTCAAATTTTGACATCACTTCTTCCAGTTTCTGGGCTTCTTCTACAATTCTGCCAGACAACTGCTTACACTCTTTCACTAGCATCAATACTACATGCTTATTCTTCCCACGTTCTTCTTCAAGGCGAGCAGATAGCTTTTTGTGCTCCAGCTCAAGACTCTGTAACTGAGATTTTTCCATTTCCAACTGTAAGAAAACAAAGGAAGTAATTCTCATTAACATTCTCATTTCATAATAACCTATTATTAACCTGACACTGATATTTTAATCTTTCAGAGTATGACTAAAACGAACCCAGGAAGGTGATTTGTGATATCTAACACAAGTGCATTTAATCTTACACAATCAAAAGAAAGAGAGAGTCATTTCAGCAAAGTAATTTAGAAAAGAAGTAAACTCTTTAAATTTCCATCATTGACAACCAAGAGACTCCCTAAAGAGGTTAAAGGCTTATGATTCCTAAATGATGGAGCCACCTGTTCTCCAAAAATTTGACATAAGACGTAACATAAAGTCATCTCAGTAAAGGAACCAAAAACAAGTAAGTGATGAGCTTTGCAAAAAATCTTTGAAAACAGAAATGAAGGGGTTAGGTTTTATCTCTTCCTCCAACTGAAGGAGATTAAGTCCATCATGAACATAATAGGTATCCTGAATCTTGTTTTAACATTTATAAATAAGACAACTTTTTGGCACAGGCACAAATATTTTCCTGTATGTACTAATAGTGAAATGTCTCATTGACACCAGTGATGTATAAGCTAGGATCAAAGAACTATTACTAAAATGTAGATAAAGGATCAAAATATTTTTTCCCTTAATCATACAGTCATTGGCTCTAATTCATTTTGCCTACTGTAAACACTTTTATTCACAGATCCTCTTCCAGAAAAGCAATACAAAAATATGGTAATACACCATTTTATATGAGGAAGAAATCATTGTGGGAAATGATACAATTTAAAGGTCATCGTGGTTTCAAATACTTCAAAACCTGTTTAGCAGCATAGGGGCTGCACTGGTGTTTTAGAACTCTATCCCAGGTTGACACTCTGTACAATGCCTTTCACAAAACCACACCCACCCCTTCTTAAAAACAGTATCACAGACTCATAGAATGATTCAGGTTGGCAAACTCATAGAATGGTTCAGGTTGGAAGTATAAAAATAAGGTATGGCATTATCAGTCATTGCTAAGCAAACTGTATCACCAGCAACATCTCTTCAGTTGTTAATGGAAGTACAGCTGCAAATTAAATTAACAAAATATTATAATGACACTGTACTTGTTTTGGAATGGTCCCAATCAAAGTTTATAAGCGAAAAAAGTCCTTATTTTTTTCTCATTGATTTCATTGTGTGTTCAAAGGATACAACGGCATTTGAATGGTTCACTAGAATTTCAAAACCAGGGGAGCATCCAACCATTTCTTTTCTTTGTTAAAACAGGTACAATAATAATGAGAAATGTATACAATTTCTAAAGATTGGAGATGTATAAAGATTATAGTGAAAATATTTTTGTCAAAACTTTCTATACTTTATTATTCTGCTATTTTGTTTTCAGGTGAGGTTCTCGTTCTATGGATTAAGCGTTGTGAAATTATATTACTTCCAAATAATTACAAACAGATTTTAACATTTAACTGGCGTGAAATCAGCTTACCACACTATTATAATACCTTATTTGTAAGCACTGCATCTAAATGAAGTCTCCCTAATATAAATGTAAATCCTCTATTTGATTTGAATATACAAAAGCAGCATTATTTTCTCATTTTACATTGTCTTCTATGTCTCTCTCTTACCCTCTTGTTCTTCTTTTGGCTGCATCATCTTGAATAGAAAAAACCTCTAAATATTTACATGGTACTTTTTCCTTTAGATGACAGATTTGGAACTAGCTGCAATTATTAATGAGTTCATGAACTAACTAGAACCTGATTTTTGCAAAATGTACTATATGCTTACACTGTATCATATCTGTAATATAACCATCTGGAAATGAGTCCACGGAGGATTTGAAAAGGGGTAAAAAAGAATACTAAGGAAAAATATAATGTCCCACAAACCATTAACCAGCAAAGGCCCTTCAAAAGTGAGAGACACATGCCTTGTAAGAAAATGCTGAGGAAGCTTGGCTTGCATAGTTTAGTGAAAAATAGACAGAGAGGTAATCTAACAGCAACATCCTTTTGAAGGGCCCTTACAGTGATGACAAGAGTCAAATTCATCTGAGTAATGGCAGGTGGGGCTCCATAATAAAAGGTTACAGAAAAGCAAACTTCCCCTTTGAGAGGCTCAGTGTCAGAAAAAAGTTCTTCACAAGGACACCAGTGCATAAAAGATGCAGTATTGCCATTCCTGGGAGTTTTCATGACTAAGCAAGACATTCACAGATGACCAGATGTACTGATGATGATAATCTGCTTTTAAGCACAAGGTTAGAATAAATTACATCAATAGGCCCTATCCAACCCACGCTTGCCTTTCTTTGAGCATGCATCCCAATACTAACTCCTCTGCGAACTCTCAACAAATCAAGAACTGTCATTTTGATGATCTGTTTTGTATTCTCAGGAAAACTCAAAATTAACTCTCCCAGCAGCTCCAAGAAAAGCACTCAAAAGAGATGGAAGAGGATGGAGACTTAACACAAAGCAGATGACATCTGAGAAATTAGATGTTTGTATATGGTAAGCCTATGACTTACAGTCCTTTGTGCACCTTCTTGATTTTTCTACACGCTGGTATATTTTTATGCCTTGTTTTTTGTGATCAAATAAAAATTTTATTCATAGAATATTTTTTAGGTAATTTTTGAGGTAATTATATTCACAGATATTATGTCCCTCCCCAAAAAAAGAGTTCACTCTGAGTCTGTTTAAAGCTCAGTAATATCCAGCTGTATATAAACACAGCTGTACACACACTTCATTATTTAGAGTGGGACAGTGAAGCAATTCCAAACACAAAGATAGAGGTATTACACACTTACAGAAGGAGGAACCACTCTTGGAGGGACGGGGTGCAGCTGGCTTGACAAACTTCACATTTGTCAAGGCTGATTTTTTTTTTCTTACACTGTGTCACCCTACCTTGTTGATCATTTTTTGAAGTCCCTGAAAACACCTTCATTAGGCTCTTCAAACAGAAGGATTTGAGAGATGAAGAACAGAAAACATGGAATGGAGGGAAGGTAAAACATTGAATGAATGGTTTGTGAACAAATGTAGATCATTGAGAGATACGTCATTTGTTGCCACAAACCCAAGGAATTTAAGAGTGTCTTGTACAAATAGCATTTCTAATGGAGCTTAAAAGAGGAAGATGTAATTCAGTAGAGTCATGCACACAGCTGCTCAGTTTGAAACATGAAGTTTGTTTTCACATCCTTAAAATTAAGATTTAAAGAAAAAAAGGCTCATGTATTCCTCTAGGAAGCAAAAGACAAAAGCATTCTTTCCTGTACAAACACACTTACAGAAACAGACTTTGGTAAAAAAAGACAAAAAAAGGATTTGAATTTGTAACCTTGTAAATTTGAATTTACATATTAATATATTCATATATTCTTAATATGTAAGCCCATCTTAGGAGCACGTATCTCTTCATATGATAAAAGCCAGAGACAGATGAAGAATTTAGGTACAAGAAGAGGCTTGTGGCTATGAACTGAAACAAGAGATTAATTCAACTGTCCTGGCAGATGTGTCAGGGTTTCTCCCAATGTACTTTTTCAGTCACAAGAAGTAAGCTTGCTTGCCTTTTCCTATTTTTCTGTTTACTGAAAAAGCTTATGATAAAGAAAATTAATACTTAAGAGTTCTCAGAAAGAAGTGCAAGGTTCATACCAGTAATAGTTCACTCCACATTAAACTGTTTGAAGACTTACCTATCATACATAAAGTCTAGTAATATCCTTTTTTTTTTAAATCTGTTTTTCTGAAGTCTTAACAGAGCAATGATGCTCAAACTAAACTAAACAACAGAGCTAAAGTAACAACAAAATGTTTGCTGGTTTAAGCATGTATTTCCAGCAACTTCCAGCACTTTAACATGTATGGTTTTTTCCCAAAGAGTAATCATTACCAAAATCAATTTTATGTCAATTATCTTAGCCCATTTGTTGTTTGGGGGTTTTTAAGTCAATGTAAAACTGTCACCAAAAAGCTGTATCACAGCAGTATCTAGTATGGGCATTCTATCCATCTTATGCCCAGTGAAGCTGATTGAACACATATAGAGCATTTTTTTTCTATTTGTTCGAAAATACCTTGTCTAGATTAGTCCTTTATATGACTGTTTCCTCTCTTTCCTCTCAGAAATCCCTCTCCAACATATTCATATTTAGCTATGTTTTAGAAACATATGGCTTACATATTGGTGAAATACATGCCACCAACCAATCATTCACTTCCAAAATGATATTGTTTCATCTTCAATCTGGCACTTTTTTCTGCAACGTAATTGTTCCAAAATGATTTTCTTTTTACAGTAAATGTTCTAAATATGCAATAAAGCATTTTTAGAGTTATAAAACATTCTTACTGATTTAAGAAATAGAGCCACCCAATGTAAAATTAAAATAAATTATTTATTTTATTCAGGTTAGAATGAAAATAACAATAGGTTGTCAAGGCTCCAATGGTATTGGTTTAAAAATATATTGTGATGATGCTACCTCAGGTCACACTGAGCTATCTACTTATACATCCACTGCATCAACTTATACCAGTAATATTTAATTTTTTCCATAAACAGAGCTAAATTCACAGAACAAATGAAGTGTGCATACAAAATATCACCAGAAAACCAAGATCTTACCCTATATGAAAATTAAGCGGCAAAATTTTAACACTTGTTATGTTAATCAAGACAAAGATGCAAACTAAAAAAGTGACATGAAAGTACAAATCAGGAGAGGGAAAAGGAAAATGTCAATAGCAGGATACCTTCTTTTGTCTGTTTTCAGCAGCAGCCAACTGAGCTGACATTCTTTCTTGCATTTTCCTGCAGTGAGCCATAACAGCTTCTAAAATGGACAGAGGGTTCATGCATATTGGCTTCTTTTCTTTATCACCAGCACCTGCCTCAAAGTCTCTCTGAAGAGCCAGAAATGGGTCGCTCAAATTAAATCTTCCATATCGCTCCTGGATAAAAACTTCTTTGCGCCGGGCCTAACAGAAAAAAAAAAAAGGCAAACTAAAACCAGAGAAATAAAAATAAATGCATTCTTTGAAGTACATCCAAACATAGAAGAAACTTAGACTACAGGGAAAGCAATATATGTCATTTAAGGCTTTAAAATATTTTCTTTAGGTATTCATTTGCAATCTCTAAAAGAAAAATATGCCTCAAAGAATCAGAAAAACACCCACAGTGCAGAGAAACAACATCAAGAAAAAGAAATTGTCCAAAAATAGAGAAAAACATTTCTCTGCAACTCAGTTCGAATTCTGTTATGAAGAAAAAATTATAAAGAAGAATAAAACAATTCTGAAACACCAAAGAGGAGAACGAGATCAAATGCTTACCCAATGCGTTAGCACATCATTTGGAAAGCTGAAGTTAAAATTTTAACCTATGAGAAGTTCATGAATGACAACACACATTTTAGGGGCATGAGAAAACAAGGAAGAACATAAGAACGATGTTAGAAAAACTCCTCAAAGACTAACTACAAATTACATACCTTAGTTAATGCCCAACTTTTTTCTATATATTGTCAACAAAATTGAAATGCTGTAAATGAGAATTTGTCTGGAAAAGAAACAAGGGTGCCTATATATTCTGATGCTTTTCAGAATGCTGGTTTGTTTTTCAATCTGACAGTGTAAATAGAAATTCAAAATCTTTATTAAAAATACCAGGTTTTGGAACATAACTCCAGAAAAAGCTGACGGACTTCACTCAGACCTGAAGTCTAGTTTGGCTTACAAAGTCAGGTAGTGACTGGTTGAAGAGATAAAAATAACAGATAGAACCTAGTTATTTTTTATAAAGTGCCTTGCAAGTAACCCCTAATTAGTCTAATATTTTAATCTCTAAATTTATAACTTATAAAATAAAACAACTAATTCCAAAGGTAATATTACAAGTCCGGGGGGAGGGTCTGTATTTTTAATTTCTGGTTCTATAAGATAAAGTTACAGGACAGTATGTAGCTTAGGAATTCAACCTTTGTGGAAAGGAAATCATCAAACCAAAAGTCTTACCATAAATGGATTAAATTGCTAATCAGCCAAGCAAGATCATAAATCCAAGCAGGTTAAGAATTTAAACAGAGAGGAATGCACAGTCCATATATAATTATCAACAACTTTAAAGCCACTTATTTTATATAAAGGGAAACATCAAAGTAAAGGAAAAAAAAGATGTAGCAGGTCTGCTGTAAGTATAAAAAGAAGACCACCAAGAGCCCTCATTGTTAAATCCAAAGAAAAAGCAAAGATGATTAACTGATCTTAGAGGCAACGGCCATCACATGTACCTTTATGGAAACAGACTGACAACCAGTGAAATAATGTGTATTTTCCATTTTTTTTCTATGACCCATGACCAGCTGTCCTCTTGGCACATACTAAATGCGTGTAATATGAATGAATATATTCTCTGAAATATTTTCTAACATGCACAGCAATTAAGAGAGCAGGGCAAAAAGAAAAGTATGCACCTGCCAAAACAGCAAGAGGAACAGGGGTTCAGATTCATTAACCAAGAAAAGTACAAAACTATACAGTAGGGATGAGCTCCATCTGAATGAAAATCAAAACCAGAATTAAAGTGGCTATAGGAAAAAGACAAACACTATGGAAAAACCAATAGGTCTCAAACAGCACATGGTTTGGGATGACAGACTGGCTGAAGTCATCACTGCACAACCTCAAGCACAGGAAAAAACAGACTGGCAACTCTGAAACTATAGACAACAAAGTCATCTAAAGATGCTTCCAACTCAAAGGGGAACTAAACGTAAAATATTAAAACAAATGCTTCCGTGACTTTATACAAGGACTATAAATATAAAACAGAATCATTGGATGTTTTCATGGGATGAAAATCCATGATTTAAAAAGAAGGTACCAGAATAAAAGACAAACCAGAAATTTGGCAGAAGGGAGATGATGAGTATTTTCCCAAAACTTAGGCACAAAGTGACAGAAAGACAAACTAGGCTTGAGGTTTTTTACAGGATTCCTCCAGTCTCTAAATAATACTTCTGTCCCTTTGCAATTCCCTAAAGTATATCAGATGGGAGAAACAGTAATGTTAGAATCAGAATTTTTCTCTCTTATATTGTCTTCTTTTACTGAATTTCTAGTCATAAGAGTTAGTAGCAATATCACGATATCTGTTTTTCATGACAGTCATTGTCTGTGGAATATACAGTCTAAAATTATACTCCTTTACAAGAGTGTCTGTGTCATTTGGTGGTTGTGTTAAATCAGCATTAGCACTGTTTCATATAAAACTTCAACTGCACAGCAATATACAGAGAAAATAACACTTAAACTATTTATTTATGAATTATTAACTGAATTAAATTTCAAACACAACATTTTCAAATATAGACAGAATATGCACCCGCTATAGGAGGTCATGAGGACTACTGTATTGTGAAAGGTGCTATGTGAATTTATAAACCATCAGCTTTAGTTTTCTGCACGTACTCATTTGCTCAGCAATGAAACTTAATGGAAGGACTGAGACTGAAAGTATTTAGAAGCACGAAAAGATGTCCTTGGGAAATGATACCTTTTTCAGCCTATGTCAATGGTACACAAAATCATGACTTAAGATTTGAGCTAAAGTCTCCAACAGGTAACTGCTAATGAAAAGTGACAGTAGGCACACACGATCAAGACTATATAAAACCAAAGACAAAAACCCTTTAAGCAGTTAATGCATGAAATTCACTACGGCAACAGAGCAAAAAATTAAACTTACTTACAACAGCTTTTTAATTCAGTCAGTAAGAACATCACATTTATACAGAACTTTTAAATCCTTACACAAGACCTGAAACATTAAACAAGGAGACTAAAATAAAGCTACTACTTAAAAAAACTAAACTTCAAAGTTTTCTTATGGCTGATCTGTATTATGTTAGATCAAGGATGGACTACCAAAAAAAATAGATCTGAAAAACATCTTCAACGTTTTCATTTCAATCATTTTAAAAATGATCAAAAGGTACAACACAGCTTCTCTTCAAGGAAGAGCTAAGTAGAAGTAGGACTTTTCAGTGTGAAACAGAGACAGTCAGGGAGAAAGGTGCTTGAGGTCTGCAGGCTGATAGGACAAGTAGCGCTTGTCCTACAGCCCAATGAGGGGAAATTTGAGTTAGACACAAATTCTTTTCACTTGAGAGCAGATAAGCACCAGAACGTTACCCACCAAAACCAAGTAACTTCTATCATTGGAAGATTTCCCAAGATAGACTGGATAAAGCCAACTGCAACTTAATCCATGACTTTAGTCCTGCTTTAAGAAGATTGGACTGAGCAATTTCTCAAGATGCCTTTACACCTACATTACTACATAATCAGAGATTTCTTCTAGGATTGTCTTTTTTTCTTTTTTTTTTTTTTTTTGTGTACAGATGTTAGTGATCTTGTTAGGTAACAAATTACAAAAATGAGTTCTCAGAGGAAGGAAAAAATATCAAATATTGGTAGAACAAGTCTTATGCCTTGCTTTGGATCATAACAATACTTTTTATGATGTGGGAAACAGAACTTTTAGTCTGGGGTATTATCAAAAATAAAAATTCAGTACTAAACAATCCCTAGGGATTATGCAGCTATACAATACAAGGGAAAGGTTGACTCTCAAGTTTTCTCTCCTAAGTCTGCAGCCAACAAGAATCTGAAGGATTGGGCTGTTAAGATAAACTTCTTCTTTTACGACTCTCTCAGGAAGTCTGTCTCCTACCACATACAGCAAGACACCTCATTCATCCTACACCAACTTTTTTCAAGTTCCCTCAAGTTATCTGCAAGCCACTTCATGGAAATTTTCACTTCCTAACCTGACCTTTTTGTAGTCCCTGATCCCATTTATTGACTGGCAGATGAAGATGGGCAGTGCGGTGTGCAGGGAAAGGAACAAAAGGAAATGAGGGTATCTGGAAAATGGCCTGTGAGTAAAGCTGCATATCCAGTATAAGAACTATAACTATTTGTTTCTTGCATTCCACTTCAGAAGAAAACAAAAACTTATTGTTAGTAACTAAACCAAGAATTATGAAGTCTAATTAGACTTCTCCCTGTTATTGAAACAAGAATGTAAGGGAGTAAGGAGGTCTTCAAACAATATACAACTTACTGTGGACTTACAGCTAAAAGCATAAAGCTAGGAAAAAGAAAAATGATCAATTAATGTAGATAAGAAATAAGCCAAATAATGAAAACCAAAAAATGAAAAAATTAATCACATAAGCTATATTATTAGTTTTATATCCTTAATAATTTATGTTGATATTAGTTGCTTACATTTGTTGAAATAAGTTTTCATAATTAGCAACACAATACATATCAGCAACAGAGCACTTAAGGTTAATACTGTATTTTCCCCCCAATGTATCTCAGAGCTTCCTCTTCATTTACCTGCCAAGTTAAGTGACTTAAGCAGGTCCAAATCTTCCATGCAGCAACCGATGATAAACATCAAAATAGGACTGCATGTCCTACACTGCCGGAGAACAGCGGAACTGAATTAAAGCTGCCCTAGAACCCTTAAACAAAATTTCCTTCCTTTCAAGAGCTTTTGTTGCTCTGATTAATTTCCTTTTCTACATTTACGATAATTGTTTCAACAGATGTTGACAGGTTCATATTAATATCTTCTCCTGACATGTGAATTAGGGAGTGGTAAATAGTTTTCTAAAACTAACCAGTGCAGAAGAGGAGGCAGTAAAAGCTTATTTTATGTATTATGTTAAAGATGAGGGTTGCTAAAAGGGTAACTGATTTTTTTAAAAGAGGAAGATGTCTGAAAGAGAACACATTTATCAATCTTCTTTAATGAAATTATGGTTTCCTTAAGTGATTTGTTGTAGCTATTCAATTAAGCAAAAGAGAATTATCAATGAGTATATACTCTCAACAAAAGCAGTACTTTCAGACACACCTGCAAAATACCAGACTGGAGAATATCATGTTTTACAATGGTAAGTTAAGAATGACCTTTAAAGAATGCTAGCACAATTTTCATACACAGTTGAGTTTGGGGGCTTTGTTAGTTTTTTTAAATTGCCTTTTTATTTAATGCAGACGTAAATTAATGTTTTCAAAGTATCATAAGATGCTACTTCCATATAAAGTTGTATAGGAAAAACAAAATATGAAAATGTAAACATCAATGACTGAGGAAATAGTATCTTGCAGCATGATTTCTGTCAATGAACACGTGATGCTCGATTTCTCCTTACAATTTTAACTGCAGTCTAAATTCCTTTCTTCAGCACAGTGACAGTGCATACCCATGCAAAATCTACATGGGAGTTAAATTTTAATGAATCCCAAACTGTACGACAAATACTTTACCAATACATTCCAAGTGTCTGTTTCCATGTTAAATGTCAGGTATGATAAGACGAAAACTTGCTTGTCCATTTTAATGATGGTAAAATGGAAATTGCCTGGAGAAGATTGATGATAGTAACAGGCCACTAGTTCAAAAAGAGTGAAAACAGCAGAATAGAGAAATTGGAGGATACAACCACCAAGTTAAACAAAACCAGCGTACAGGCTGATTATGCTCTGGCAGACCTACATAATTGTTCTGTACTATAAAGACATGTTCTTTACAGATGACTGACCAGGACCATGAAAGAAGTCAAGTCATTTGGTAGAGGTACTACTAAAAAAAAGAAAACATACTCAGTATTTTTTAATGTGAGACAGACATACTCATAAAAAGCATTCAAACCTATCTTGGAGAACTGTCTCATAACAGTCATAAGGCATGCAAATATAGAAATGAAATTTGTTACAGTACAGTAAACTGCATGAGATGTAAAGTCTTCCCAGAAAAGTTGTCCCAAGCATGAAACTAATATCCAAAAGCTGCATTATTCTCTCATTCACAACAACTCACAAAACTTTTTAAAAAATTTGTAATTTGCAAAGTATCCCTGTCTCTCAGAATCACGCAGCTTTAAATGCAAGCTTTTAAAAAGCATTTTTCAAGGTAAAAAGACATAAAAGACTGTATGTTGTTTTACAAGTCTATTCACAGTATCTTTAGGAGATTTTCTGTTTCATGGAGGTATACAAATATATATAAATATAGTGCTTTGCAAAAAGCTGTATAATCTTCTTTCCTCAGCAATAAAAAAAAGCATACTTGATAAAAGCACAAAATGCCAAACAACTAATTCAAATCTCTGTGTATAGAAGGGCAAACATTTAAGTAACATTTAAACAATCCTGACAAGTACTGAAGCAGAATTATACAACCAAGGTAATGCTCAAGCCTGAATTTTCTTAGGGGTCTAACTCCATAAAAGGAGAATATCATCCAATGGCACGGGATTATTATTACCATAATAGTGATAAGTAGCACAACCTCCTTCTTTTTTCTTCCTGTTACTTGATGAAAACCTCCATAAAGGAAGAGGTATAGACAGGACAGACATACATATGCTTCCAATTCTTATTAATTTTCTCCCTTAGAGTAATAAAAACTCACTGTCTTGAGGTTGCAGATTTTAAAAGGAAAATGCCATCATTACAAGGCTAAGATCTGTTACTAACAGAGCAGTCCCAACAAGAAAAAAAACAGTGCAGTGAATATAAAATATTCTTCACTTTGCACAGTGTAAAAGGTGAAATTCGGGCCTTGCACTAAGTTTCTAAATGATGAAGATGAAAAAGTTCAAATCATGAAACAACATATGTTTTTGACTGAGAAGAGCCATCTAGATGTTCCACATACAGATTACATTAGACCTATTTTATGACAGCTTTGTTGTCTGGTGCTTAAACACTTGAAAATTATAGGCCAATATTTTGTCAGGAAATATCACAGTTTGATGCTCTGATTATCTAACCACCCAGACATTTATTTCTGAAAATAATATAGATTTTCATACTGATAATGAGCGTCAGCTGATAGAAGAGACTTGAGCTCTCTGGTTACTTTAAATAACCATTTGTCATCTAGACTTTTTTTGCATGTTCAAATTTATGCTTGAAATTCATGCAAATAAATTCATGATTCTTTGCATGGAAATCTGTCAACCATTCTTCTGAAGTGCTGAAGGAAATCTGACTTCATCTTTAACCAAAATAGAGCACTTTAACCGTCATGCTTAGCAGTTAAAAAAAAAGCTTCTTCAGCTCAGTAACAAAACATACCAAACACCCAACAGTAAAACTTTTACTAAATCAATCTGTGTTTCTGTTTGAATATTTAGATGTTCATATTTTCAAGCTATCGAAATCTCAGTTAAAATACCATCCCACATTATTGCATGGCAATTAAATTATTACCAAGCTTCACGTATTTTAATGAAAAAGTATATAAATTACGTATTTACAATGCCATCATCAGGGAGAGTCATCATGGGTTCACAACGGCTGTTTAACTAGTTCCATATCTTTCTGTGTAAAGTCAACCACCCTGTAGATGAAGGGAAGGCAGTGGATGTACCTTTTCTGGATTTTAGTAAGGCTTTTTATGCTGTCCCTCACAGCATCCTTCTGGACAAGTTCTCCACAACTCTGTGGAATGAGCAGGTTCAGACTGCACTGGGTGAAGAAGTGGCTGAAGGCTTGTAGTGAATGGGGTTACATCTGGCTAGTGACAGTCATCAGAGGTATTGCTCAGGGCTCAGTCCTGGGGACAGTTCTCTTCCACATATTCATCAATGATCTGGATGCAGGAGTCAAACGCACCATTAGCAAGGTTGCTGATGATGATCAAACTGAGAAATGCTGTTGACTCTCTTGAGGACATGAGGCCCTGCAGAGAAATCTAGATAGTTTGGAATACTGGGCAGTGTTTAAATGCAATTTAACAGATCCAATTGTCAGATTCTGCACCTGGGATGGAGCAATGGCAGGCACAGGTCTAAACTGGGAGAGGAGTGGCTGGAGAACAGCCCTGCAGAGAGGGATCTGAGGGGCTGGCTGGCAGCAGGATCAACATGAGCCAGCAGTGTGTGCCCAGGCAGCCAAGAGGGCAAACCCCATCCTGGGCTGATCAAACACAGCATCACCACCAGCTGGGCAAAGGGGGTGATTATCCCACTCTATCCAGCTTTGGAGCCTCACTGGGAGAGCCGTGAGCAGTTCTGGGCTCCACAGCTTGAGGATGTGATTGTGAGTGAATGCATCCAGAGGAGGACAACAGAGCTAGTGAAAGGGCTGGAAGGAATATCCTGTGAGGGGGGATAAGGACTCTGGGCTTATCATATTTGGAGAAAAGGAAACTCAGGGGTGGCCTCATTGCCCTGTAGCTTCCCAAAGAGGAGAGGGGAGGTGGGAGGGCTACTCTCTCTCCCTGAGATCCAGTGAAGAGGATACACAGCAATGGGCCAAAGCTGCACCAGAGGAGGATCAGACTGGACATCAGGAAGCATTTCTTTACTAAGATACTGGTCAAACACTGGAACAGGCTTCCTAGAGAGGTGATTGACACCCCAAGACTGTGAGTGCTGGAGAGGCACTTGGACAATGCCCTTGAAAACACACTTCATCTTCTGGTCAGCACTGAAGTGGGTCAGGCAGCTGGACTAGATGATCTTTGAAAGGTATCCCCTTCAAGTGAAATAGTCTCTTCTGTTATAGACTTACATTATAGACTTATTTGAGGTAGATTAGGAGATTTCAGTGTTTTCAGATTATTTTCAATATCCACTGGAAGGTAAATTGTGAGAGCAATATGTATTACCTCCAAGAAGAATTTAATTCTTGATACTACCCATAGTGAGGAAGATGAATGAACAAATACATTTTACTAAATTGTTTTGACTGATAGAAAGGAACATTTTTAAGTAAACAACACTGGATTTTACATTTTGGATTTTATGCTGTTTGTTAAAACTTTAAAGCAATTTTCCAGCTATAACTCCTTTTACAGATACCATTAGAGATAGCAATTTTAAAATTTTCATGTATCTCCATAATATGTAGCCAAAATTTTACTTTGCTATTTCAGTGCTAATTCGCTATAATCACTGTTGCTCTACGTTCTCAAATTTTTCATTTTTTAATAAAAATGGAACTCTGGCTTTAGCAAGAGACCTAATGCTAATTATTTTTACTACACTGCCAGAGCTTCTAAGACAGATGCCTCTCTCTGTGAGAGCAGCAGGTGGAAGGACCTGTCCATCAGTCAGAAGTGCATTAAAACAGAGTTGGAGGGAGAGATGCCTGGGAACATACACACCCAAGCACAACAAAAGTAATTGAAGCTGTGTATTTTCAAAGGTGTTGAAAAGGACCCCAATCAAATCACTTGTCTTATTCACAATTATTTTTTACAGATTATTAACCATATTTTTTTTGGAGGAACCAAAAATAAACCTTATACATTTCTTCTTCAGCAACACTAATGTGAAGAGACACACAGACCAAGCAAAGAAGTTATGTATTCAGTTGCACCTGAATACTGCTATCAGAGAAATTACCTGTACCATTTATTGATATAGGGGAAATATGTTCCCTGAACTAAAAAATGGAAAATTTCACGTAACATAACATAGATGACCCAGTTACATTTCTCATTGTCAGCAATGTGGGTAATGATGGCAAACAGATAAAACATTTCAAATAAGTCATATCTGTATAATTCACAAAGATCACAGAAGTAGAGAAACAGTTACACTAATGTGATGCTGTAATATTTTATTATTATTACAAATAATGTGTACATCTATCTCTACCCACTAGTTTAAGTTGGATTATGCAGAAAGATCAAACAAGGGTAGGAGAAATCAAGTGGGAAAGGCAAAGCAATTATCCAAATAAAAAACCAGCAGAATACTTTCAGGTAAATTGGTAGTATCATGCCTGCCAACAATAACAATATTCATATCTTATGTGAAAAACAAAAGGAGACTATGATCAGTTTAACAGCCACTGCTGGAATGAAGAGTGAAAAGGCTGCTTGCAATGCAAGGCTATAGAGTTTTCATACTAGAAAACAAGCCTCATAGTTTCATACTTGTGGTCTCCAGCTTTAGGAGAGCCTGGAATAAAGGTATTCACCTGAGTAGTGAAGCTTAAGCTTAGCGAAGCAACAGAGATACAGGACTGACTTAATATGGTTTAGGAAAAGTTTTGCATCGTTCAGTGCTTAATGTCCCCCCTTGGCAAACAACAAGTAACTACCACAAGAAGTGATGCAACATGACTGAAAACTTATTTTGTCAACAAATTTCAGAAGTGGCCTTTATATATGTCAAAACAGCAGGATCACTCAGATCATCAAAGTTAACTAGTCCAGGGATTGCTGCTGCCACAAGCCCAATATCTTTTGGAAAAAGTGAGACTTGGTTCCACTCATAACGAAGTGTACACTCACACAATTACTACTACTACTACTACTACAAAAAAAGAGTGTAAGAAAAGAAAATATAACACAATATAAACTAACAGAATATATAAACCATGACCAAATAGGAGCAAATCAAAATCTGAACATTAAAGCTGTAATAAACAACACCTTTCAAATTAGGTTCAAAGAGCATGCTTCATTACTCTAAAACTTTAAATGAACACAGAAACTGTTCCAAAGTAAATATTATAATAAATTTCATCTACTAATTTGACTGAGGTTTATCCTTATTTCATAATTTCCTTGAAATCAATTTTAAATAGCTTGCAATAGTGAAATACTAGTTTTTGAATGACCTGTCCAGAAAAGTACACTAAACTCTTATAGGAACGTAAAAGCTCTAAGCATAACCAGAGAAAATACACACACAACCATCATTAAATTCAATAAATCAAAAGTAGTGATCAGATGAGCAAAGACATAATATGCAGAGATGAGCAAGGACAATCTGCAGATTATTAGCTCCCAAAAATTTAGTATAAATTAATTTTTATGCAAAGAAATTGCAATATGCAAAAATGACAATGCAAATAAGGCATTATCTGACTTCTATTTCATGGTTCACTTCTGCCACCAAGACCAACAACTGCCATCATACTGTCTACAACAACAACCTTCTGTTACACACAGTTTAACATCTTCTGCTCCTCCTTCTACAGAGTTACAATTTTTCCAAGACACCTGGCTACAAAACAGGCTGCCTTACTGGCTGCCAGAAACCTCCAAAGCCACCTTCTGTGTGCTCTTACTTCATTCTGGATTCACGAGATTCATATGTATAGGAGAAATTAGAACTCACATTTAAGATACCCAACTTAGAACAATTACTGCAGGTAAGGGTCTATAATTTATAGTATGTGTAGCTCCCTTTGACAGCAGACAGATTTGACAGATGACAATTAATACATGTGTGATTTTTCTCCCTATCAGTCAATTTGAGAACAACTAAATTACAAGGATTCATTCTCTTTTTCCTGATAACTCACAGATTTCTTCCCTTCTAACCCCAAAATTCATTCTAAAAGCCCTAAGTTTTACAGTACAATTCTTGCTGACTTTGTGCAGTAGTTTAGTATGAAAAACTTTATTCATACACAATTGACAGTTATTGTGTTGGTAACAATTCTGTTTTAAAGTGTAACTTTCAGAGTACAGGCAAAACTAAGTGTCACCCCATGACAAGATGCAAAATGCAACAAATAACACTAAAAGGATATGGAAACTCTAATAAATCCAATTTTTTAGACTCAAAATCTCAGCCTACAGTAGGCAAAAGTCTGTCTTGGCCAACTGAAGGAAGTCCTTTAGCTTCCTAAAGGGCTCACTGGTAAGCAGACAGGTGAAAGTAGACAAGTATAGCTTCCAAAGATCTACTGCTCTCCTTGCAATTATTTTTTTTCCAAGGAACAGCCTATTCACTACTGAAAATACAGAGCTGAACATGAAAGACTGCACATTTTGCAAAGAAATGCCAGTATCATTCCCAATTACCCACCAAAAATCTAACACAATTTACAGAATACTATTGTGAAACTATGATAGACTGAGGGTGTCTTAAATATTGTTTGATCTACACATATACTCACTGAATTGCAAAAGTGGTATAGAAATGCACCTACTTTTGTCAGTTATCATCAAAACAGTTCATGTTTTCAATGAGATTAAAATAAAATGATACTGTTCAGTGTTTAATCATTGTGGGTCAAAACTGAAAGACAAGTTTACTAATAAAACCCTTCCACAATGCACAGCTCAGGACTGTTAATTGTGAAAGGCTTTTACAGCATGTGTAGCAATACTTTCGCAAGAAAGCCAACTAGCTTAAGCAAAAATGCCATCCACCAAGTCCATGTGTCTATGGTCCTGCTTTTTGGAAGAAGATCTTACTTAGGACTAGCTGCTGTCTGTTCAGCTGACACAGTCCCAGGGTAGTCTGTGAAGCAAATCAAAGCAAAGTTATGTGGAGGCAATGGGGATAGTTTCTTCAAAAGCACATTCTTAATCAGAACACTAAGGCAGTTTCACTCAAGCAGTTCATTCACACACACTTAAAACAGATATGTAAAAAATGGCCTTTATCATTATCATTATTTATCCAGTATCTTATAAGCTACCTGTAATTTCTGAAACAATCTCATCATCCTAAAACAAGTGAGCCTCCTGTGATCCTCCCTTTGGGAAGTCATGTGTTAAAATACTGAATTTCTCGTGCAATTAAATGCTGATATCCCACGAAATACTAAATGATTAACAGGAGAGCTGGAACCTGAAAACTGGCATTCAACATACTATGCATTACTTATGTCAAAGAAACATTGTGCAAATCTACACAGTAATCACTATACTCGCTTAAAAGCTGTTTATCCTTATTTTCAAATCTTGCATTTTTACGCTGCAAGATTTTTAAATAAAGCTAATAGAATGGGTTACTAAAATTGAATGTGAGTATGAGGTACTGTTACAGGACACATTAATTTCTGTCCTTTGACCTACCTATTTCATTATATCAATATCTGTACCTTCATTACACAATTCTTCAAGAACTCATATACTTTTGCTAGGGCAAGTCACAAATAATCTTATATGCATTTCTACTTGGACATAATACAGAAACTATGATTTATTTGTAGCTCCATTGATTAAGCTGCATGCCTGTCAAAATGCATGCAGAGATAAAATAAAATTTTACTTTATTTTATAAAAAATAAAGAGAAAATTCAGGCAGAACTAACTTCTACAGCAGAGATTTTTTTCTTATCTTTTTATAAATTTAGATAGTCTAACTCAAATTCTCTGAGCAGTTAAATTAGCAAAGTCTGACTTTCCCTAACTCTGTACTCTACAGTTCCTACACAGTGCTCAATAAATGACAGCACAAATCTCTGCCTTCCCTTCAACTAAGGCCCATAAACAACAGTATGAATGTTCTTACTCAGCTGCCTGGTTTTATGGCACTACCAATTTTTGAAATGCTTAGCATTTTGTCAAATTTTGCAGAAACTGAGTGAAAGATGAAACAGATGTTGGTACAAATACATACACAGAAAATAAGCTTTCGTGTCTTAGAAAGTTACAGTAAAATTAAATTAAGTAGGGTTTTCCAACACTGAAGAAACACCTACAACCAAGTTCACGCTGCCATTCATATACTGTCTTCTTGGCTCAGACAGCACATATACAGAATCTGTTGATCTGGAGCTGGCTTAAGCTCAGAGAAAGCTCATTGATATTGTAGTCAGTTGTGATTAACCAAAAATATATATACTGCTGGTACTGGCAGTTCTTTTAGACTTTTTTTAAAAATCATTAGTGATTTTTCTCAACAATCAAATAAAGTTGTTCTAAATCCATGCAATGTGGTATATTAAAAAATATAGTATGGTAAGAATTTGCATTTTTTCATTCACATTAAATAATATATACCATAGAAGTAAGCATACATTTTCCATTTACCATTTATCACCTAATGAAATCTAAATAAGCAAATAAACATATTTTTACAAAAAAGAGAAATCCCAACTGAATGGGGCTTTAAAATTTTAGATGAAAAATAACCTACATATGCATATATGATTTAACTTTATGAGAGAATTACCACAAAAATAAGTATTTAGTATTTAATTTACAATTCTATTCTTGATAGCTATTACTACCACATCAATTTCTCATATGAGTGTCAGTGCACTTTAAAAAAATCCTCTAGAAAATTAACAGCCAAAAACAACAACAAATGAATGCTGTATTGGAGATCACAGTTGTGGGAGGCCAGACCTGTGCTTTGATTATATGGCCACACTACCTCCACATTAGGAATAAATTATCCTCCTATTACAGGCAGACAGTTTATTTGGATAATTGAGACAGATGCAGGCAGCAGCTACAGTTAAGTTTCCCTCCATTTTTAACTATATGGATTCTCAATAGCAATTCATCAGCAAGTTACTTCTCATTAATGAAATAATTTTCATGATTTAAATGTTAATCTGAATCTAATTTTAATTGCAGCCCAACCATGATCACGAAGCTACTAAAATACAGAAATTACAGATTCAAAAGAAGAATCATGTTAGTCACTTGGTGATGTAGTTATACAAAATCAGAATGCTAATGAGAAAGATTTACACAAGGATCTTTTGAGATGAATCCTGATGCTCTTCTCCACAGTGAACTAATTTATGACCTGGAGAATAAACCTGGAAATTTGACTCTAAGCATCACAAAGGTCTACTTTTTCAATTCTGTTGCTTTTCACAGGACTGAACTTGTCCAGCAACTTAAATTGCTCTGATTGATAATTACTGTAACTACTTCAAGCAGGAATCAGTTGTGCATATTATAAAGGAACAACAATGTATTGTGGAAATGTGGAAGTAAACAGATGACACCTGCATATTTCTCACAAATTTCTTCTTGAAGTTTTGGTTTTGTCTTAAAAGTGGTCTTAAAGGTATCTAAAATGTAGACAAAATCCACCAGAAACTCTACAGCACATTATGAAAAAAAGGCACAATAAACAGTGTTAATTGTTATACGTGACACTGGGTTTGATTCTTTCTAATTTATCACGTGGCACAAATTCCATTACCTTAATAAAAGATCAACACTTTACTAACTTACCTTCCCTCCCCATCCCAGCCCCAGGATGACCATTTAATTTAACAAGATTTCTTCATGTAATCTCAAACTGCTGGCCTTTCACTTGAGATCATTTAAGAGGAAAGGAAAAATACACATTCTCTAGTACAGTGCTGGAAATTACAAGGCTTTGACCTATCATAGAAATTTGACCTATCATAGAAAAACCTACTGAACTACTAGTAGGATTACAGAAACTGCACAACAAACTCCCCCAGGATACAGGAACTCTCCCAACACACAAAAACACACTCACAAACTTTTCCTAATTTTGAAAGAGACCATCATCTCTTTTAGAAATATTGTTAGTATTTTCCCTTACATGAAAACCATTTCCTTCTTGCTTTAAGGATACGCAAACTCCGTATGCCTGTTTGTTGCAGCAAACTGAAGTACTGAATCTGACATAATTCCACTGGAATTCTCTTGTTATACACTTTTATATTTGGCTAGCTAGTTGTTTCTTTTTGTGTGCTGCTTGGAGAATCCAGCTGCTAATACTGCTACCTTGTGACACCCCATCTAAGAAGCCAGAAGACCCAGAAGTACCATACTAAAACATATCAGCCTACAGTTCTTCAGCAGGTATGGCTTCCAAGTCTCCCAGTATGAGCACAACTGACCAGGCAAGCTGTCAGGAAGATCTGAGTTACACACAGAGTTTGTTTAGAGAAACAACAAATCGAGACGCAGGAGGAAAAAACCAAAAAACAACCAAACAAAAACATTCCACCTGTAACGTTCAAAATTTAAATATCTTAAGTGAAATAGTGCCACTTCTTATATTTATCTGTGTTAATCATCCAAACCCACTGTATACATACTACCCATTTCAGCAGATGCATGTGAATTTGATACTGACTTTTTTTCTCCTGGGACTGCACTACACTGAATATTTAATGTTTATTATCATTAAATGCTTACTGCATTTTTATTTTTTCCCCTTTTTTTTCCATTTTCCTCAACTTCAATATATACATTTTTTATATGTCGTGTAATAGCTTGTTCCTGAATACTTATTAGAAAAAGTTGACTGAATATTCTGTTTGCATTCTTTCAAAGTTAGAAGAGTCAAAAAAAGAGATTCTGGATGTGCTGTGCACACTATTTTAACTTTTACAAAACTTTAATTGGCAGACAGGAAAATAAAATTCCTAGTCCAGGAAAATGATCCGTGAAATTGTGAAACAGCTAGATGAAAAGACAGTACATTTCAACATATGCATATCACTGAAGGCCAAACACAAAATAAGTTCAAAGTGCAGTAATACTCCAGAAAAATATTGTTCCTGGTGTCTTATTGTCATTTAAAAATGAAAATAAGAGAGATTTATACATATAGAGCCTTCAGTTATTAATTCATGTACATCAATGGAGCTACTTTAAAGCTTCATTTGCAACAGGTGATCTGAAGCCATCACAAAACAACTTAAAACTGAATAAAAATGCATTTACCATTGTTACTGTGACATTTCAAGTGGAAAAATTTCCCACACTACTTGATAACCATTACACATACTACTAAAAATTAGCACTAGATGTATTTTATTATTTTATTAAGGTTTTGTTTTACAATACTTTCAATACCTTAAAGAGCACAATTTCCCCTTATTCAACCATGAAGTTATACATATTTTTAAACCATAGAATATTGTTTTCCCCCAAACCTGCAATCTGTTTGGCAGCGCTGTTAAATTTTATTTTGTTCCAGATCAATATTAAAATTAATATGGTCATTAAAAAAACATATTTTACTTGAATTTGTTTGTATATTTCCAATCAACTAAGTTGCCTTTCAGACTGCAATCTTCTGAAGCAGAAAACTACATGTGCCTAACAGCAAAAACCTAACCAAATACTTGCAAGTGCTGTTAGGAGCATGTATCTCATATTTCATCTTGTATTAAAAAAAAGGCAAACAAACAAAAAAGTCACAAAAAATATTTCCTTAAGTGGATATGACCACCTGATTTTTGTCCCTACATCCATCTCACTGAAAATGAAAGCACTGAACAGAGGGTATGACTGAAAATAGCCCATTACAACAAGTTACAAATGGACTGAATTTTCCTTTGAAGTTATTCCTTCCTTTCACAAACAACAGACTTTAGAATACAAAAGAATTTAAAGAGGAAGCAATTTCACAGGTTTTCACTTATTTCTTCGAAATTTTGTTGGTGCTTTAGACCAAAATGACGCAGAATTACCAAATGGCTACAACGAAACAAGAACATATTTTGTGATTACTGAGATTTAGTCAACCTAAAATTTTAAAAATCACAACTTAGTCTTCCACTAACAATATTCTATGTACAGTATAAAGGAAGTGGCAAAAGGGAATTTCCAGAAGAGCCTAAAAGCAAATCACAACAAGCGAGTAACTCACCCGCAAGGCTTCGATCACAAGGTCTCGTGCCTCTAGCTCTCCTTCCATTACACTCAACAGCATTCGCAGCTCCGGCTTGCTCAGGTTATCCACATCAAACTCTCTTGTCTGTAAGAAACAAAACACTGATGAACACAGTGACTACAACACTTACTGTAATTCTGAAACAGAGATGTGTCAGCATCCAGCTAACAGTTGTCAAAAGTTGGTGTCATTTTGTACTATATAAAGTCAAAATTAATAGCGAGTAGTCTGACTATTTTTATTTAAGGTGAAGAAATTAAACCCCTCCCATATTATATTGTTTCAAATTGCTGCAAGGCATCAGTCCTGCAAAGTCTTGTGAATGATAAAGGTGACAGGGTAAAGCAGCTAATTTTGTGACTTTGCCTCCTTGTGCAGCTTCACGGAGGCTGAAACAATTCAACAGATGTGAAATGGCATTACAGGGAGGAAGGCAAGAGAGGAGAAAGGATCTTAACCACAACACACCCAAGGCACCTGTGCAAACAGTGACCAAGTCACCACCATACACTGGGCTGAACAAGAACTCCTGAAGAACTATTTGTGAAAAGACACGAAATCTCATGTGTATGCTTTATTTGCAGTCTCATTAGTTTGCCTGGAGGGAACAGTTCAGGTTCAAGAGGCACTAACAAAAGGAGTTCATAGCAACAGTATCTTCCCACTCCACAGTTACTAAGAGCAGTGTAGGTCTGACTGCCACCCTGAGCAAGACAGGAGAATGAGTTCATACTGATGAATAAAATCACTGAGCACACAACACTTAGTGTACACTGGGAATACCAGCATGGCTTCTGTAAAACCAAATTCAACTCACAAACTGCTACAGCCCTCTAACGATGCCAACAGGAACATGGTAAAGTGGATCCACTGGACACTAATGTATTTGAATTTTCCAGAAGTTTTGGACACGGTTCTGTATTCAGTGTTATACAGAAACTCCTATCCAAATGTACAGGAATAAAAGACACTTCATGGATAGAAAACAAACATTGTGGGTAACAACCACTCTCCATGATGGAAATGGGTAAGCAGGGGGCTCCTCTGGGACCAGCCTTATTCAAGTTCTTCATCAATAACCTGGAAAAAGCATAGAGAAGTGGCAGAGACAGCTATTTCATGTGGAAGCTGGCACAAAATTCTTCACTTACAGGTGAACAACCTCATTTTACTGCTATATAAACCCCTGGTAAACCCACACCTCAAATACTGCATAAAGTCTCCATCTAAAAAGTGTAGAATTGGCTAACTGAAAGAATGAAGAGAAAAGGACTAAGTACATATAATACTCATATATGAGGAAACACAACAAGGCTGGAAGTCTTGATCTTGGAGTTGTGGTGAGGGAAATGTTGTAATATTCACAAAATCACAAAGGTAGGTAAGATTAATACAAATCTGTTGCTCACCATGCAGAATGCTAACACAAGTAGGCACTTAATGAATTTTCAAGGGGATTACTTTCAGGGAGAGAAAACAACCTTTATTCCATGTGCTAGATTCAGCTGCCAAGACTGATTTTCAGTATGCTATTATTCCCTGTAAGGTAAACACTAGACTCCTAGCTATGATGCAGATGTGTTTATGAGAAAGTCCTGCAAAGTGAACACAGTATGAAGTAATCTGTTGCCAAATTAGGTGAGCAGTGTATCTGGATATTCTGTCTACTTTCCCCAAAGCATGTACATTCAGCTACTCAGGAGCTTAACTTCAGTAGAGAAAAATCCAATAAAAATTAAAGCAAGTACCATTTCTATTTTGTCAAGGCTAGAGGATGGCACAACAATTGCTCTTCCCTCAGGCTAGAAGGCCATAGATCTAGAACACCCAAAAGCTGGATCTGTGTTAGTATTACTGTGTTACACTCTTGCTTTGCAGTTAAAACACACAGAGGTGCACAAATGGCTAGTGAGAACTCTGTGCCAGACCTCTGGCTATTTACATGCAATATATGCTGGCTTGAGCTTGCTCATTTAGGTCAGTAAGACAGATCAACCTCCCTGCACAAGCAGGCCCATCCCAGAGCAGACAGCACAGGACCATGTCCAGAAGGATCTTGAATATCTCCAGTGAGGGAGACCCCACAGCCTCTCTGGGCAACCTGCTCCAGTGTTCAGTCACCTACACAGTAATGTAGCTCTTCCTCATATTCATGTGGAACTTCCTGCATCAGGTTCTGCCCATTGCCTCTTCTACTACTGCTCAGCACCACTCAGCACAGCCTGGGCTCCATCCCCTTGGCACCCTCCCCTCAGACACTGATAGACATGGATGAGGTCCCCTCTCAGTCCTCTCTTCTGGAGGCTGAAAAATTCCCCCAGTTTGTCCTCATAAGAAATGCTCCAGTCACCCTATGTCTATTGAGTGTAATTGTTTTGAAGATGGGGCCATCCATTCTAACCAGAACTTTAGCCTGAACAACAGTTATCTTCTATTTTTGCTGCCTGGGTCAGCTATTCCTCTAACCCAAAAAATAGCTCTTACTCTCCATGCCAATGAATCAAGTCAAACAACTGGTTTCTTTGAAGACTTTTTTCCAACACATGCTGCAGCAGCCTCTCACAGTGCTCCTCACAATTCTATATAATGCTCACTGATCTAAGGACACATATAAAATGAAAAGTCACTAAACTTATACTGCTCCTCATGTAATCCAGTGTCAGTAGAGTAGATTTTACCTTACAGGCTGCAACACTTTTCACTTTTGGCACTTCTAATTACTAAATTTAATTCACTCAGATACAAGGACCCTCTTATCCACCATCCTTCTTCTGTGAACCACTTCACAAAACCTAATACTTCAAGGATAGGAACTGGTTTCTTCATACAACTTCTTACATAACAGAGAATAAAGTCTCCATTTTTCAGATGGAAAACTAATGCAGGAATATAGTTTTTTTCCAAAAATAGAAAGCAAGCAGTATAAAACGTAATATTTAGTAACAGTCTTTCAAGTTGTCATTCAATGGTTTATCCACTACATTATCTTCCCATTCTAAAATATGCTTGTCTCTTCTACAAAACAAAACAAAACAAAACAAAACAAAACAAAACAAAACAAAACAAAAAGCACTCAAGGCTTCTGATACCCAGGGACAAAGTTAAGAGGGGCATCCACAAAAGTACAGTACACAAAATGTGATCCTACTCTTTTGCCCGAGTCAGTAAATTCAGTCTGTCAGGAGGTATAACACAAGGCAGATCTCTGTCAAAAGACTATCCATCACCGGTGAAACATCTAATATCTGCAGTCTTTCCTGAGACATAAATGAAAATATTCTTTCATTCTTAATAAACCAGAGACATTCTTCAACATATGTGATGCAGTGATGAGATTTTTAACTAAGCATCTGATTAAGCAATTACATAAATTTTGTTCAAGTGAACACCTTGAACTAGCACATAAGAAGAGACAGCAAAAATTAGCAGTTAAGAGTGCTCTCTGGTAATTTATGGTTAGAAATAAATAAACACAAAGAAACTTTAACAGAAAGACATTCCAACAAGATATTCAAATTAGTTTTTATATTTTTAATTTTAAAAGCACAAAGTAAGTACTAGCAAAACTTCATTTCTAAAAAATTCTAGCATGAGGCTAAAAACCCACTTACCCAAGCATCCCGTCTCCAAAAGCAGCCAGTAAGGGATGCCTTGGAATCAGGACTAGAACAAAACAAGCCCATAGTGATGCTTCCCAGAAATACTCTCCCGAACTCCAGCAATTTTCAGGTTGTTCCCCTTCTGAGCCAGAAATTGTCATTTTGTATGTAGCAGCCCTCAGCCAACGTATGTGCTGTCAACCTGCCCTCTTGTTTTTGAATCTTTATGTAATTTTAGCATCCACAGCACTCCACAGTACAACTACACATTCTGTGTAGAATCACCACTTTTGTTGTCTTTTACTTTTGTGTGATGCCTTCTCATTTTAAAATATGAAACTGTCCACAATCAACCAGAAAAGACACACAAACAGAAAAAGTGCTTTTTACGATGAAAGAGAATACCATCATTTTTCCAATCTTGTTTATGAATAATTTTATGCTCACTGAGGCTTTTTTTCCCCCCAACTTTATTTGACAAATTCTGAAATTGGAATGACTTTTTTCCAGTACTTAAATGTTATCTTCAACTTGTCCACTATGAATAAGTAACATTGAATCCATTCACACAAGATAAGAGGGTGCATGGCAGTCGCTGAAGATGCTACCACATCTTCTCCTCATACAAATTTCTGAATCAACACTCACAGAGCAGCAACACAGCCTACTGGACCAAAATACATAGTTCAAATATCTAAAATATTCTCAAGCATAGTTGTAAAAATGACCTAAAGACTTGAACAGAAAAAGCATATGATGAAATAAAACTATTCTCCCTCTTAAACATTCCATGCCATCTTCTGAGGATCAAGACGTCAGTCACAGCAGGCTTAGCCCAAGTTCTTATGCAGATGGAGAAATGTTTGGCCATGTCATAGAAAAAACTGCTGGTCAGATCTAGAAAAGTAATCTTCCAGCGGAGCACTAAGTCTCAGATCTCCAGAAAATAAAGACTGCATTAGTAGCTCATGGCTTATATGTCATCTGGGGTTCTGCTGGAATACCTGTGGCAGAGTGCCAAGTTGTAAAAATTTAACCATCAACTTAACAACTGTGTAACCCAGCCAGCCATTGTATTGCTTTTATAACGGAGATATGGGAATATGCTGTCCTAGAAGATATTTCATATATACAACCAAAACACAAGAGAACTTTTTCCTCTACCCCTTTCAGATTTTAAAATGTTTGGTTTATTTGAGCTATAAGAATAAAGTACCTGAAAAACACTACTTCAGTTCTCTCTGTATCTCCATGTTATCTCTCCAGATCAGTTTTGTAAGGGGTGTATGTTGTTGCCTGGCAGCAAGTACATTGACAAAAGAGCAAACTGCTAATTAGCTAAAACTCATCCAACTACCTGCATGTGCATCACAAAAACCATACAGGCAAAATGATACCAGAATTGCTAAAGACAAAGATAAGCTCTGCCAAGCCAAAAGGAAGAAAAATCCATCAATTCTGAACAAGAGACGGACTACTCAGAACAGCAGTGATCAAACTGGAGAGGCATTTTCCAGCCTCCACTGCCTTTGAAAAAGACAGAAAGAAGATGAAATTGGAAGGTCACCATGAGGCACAGGAACAGAATGGAGTCTTTCTCACATGCAAAGCAAATTAGAGTAGAAATGCTAAAAGTTTTTACAGTTAAATCCATCACACCACTCTCAAAAAAGAAAAAAAAAAAAAGTGAGAGATTGGTAGTGCCAATAGCTTGGTTTTGCTAACATAGCCCAGTGGATAACACTGGCAACCTCAGGAACCAGAAGTGCTGTTCACTGTGCTATCACAGCAACTGTTAAAAACTCTGCTGCCTTCAGCAGAAGCTGGAAGAGATAGGTAAAGTATAAAAGCCTCAACTTTGTACTTTCCCTAAACGTAACACAGGCAAAAAACAAGTCAGCTGTGAATTAATCACAAGTGACCATAGGAAACAAGCTCCATCTTGCTCAGAAAGCTCTTTTAAAAGACAGAGCTGGGTAATAATCCAGGACCTGGGGAAGAAACCTGTGAAGCAGAATTGAGGGCTGGAAGGGAGGAAGTGGGGCAGGGAGAGGTATAAAAATGGTGTACAAGAAGACACATAGTGAAAAGCTGTCAAAAGTAAAAAAAAGTATTTTCAGAAGGGAAAAGAAAGGTACATATCTGCATTTATTACAGATTTTGAGTTCATATCAAAACACAGCAGAATCCTCTTGAGGATTCACAAAGCAGACTTCCCAGATAAGGTTCTAAAAATTAAAAAGGTTTGCTATTACTTATTAGGTTATACAAAATAAACTTCTAGTATACTGATGGCCTCACATCTGCCAGACCCATGAAACAACTGCACCAGAGAAACACAACCATGATTTGTATGTTTTACAGCATTAAGAATGTTTCCCAGGTACAACTCATCTGACCAAGTATAAATATCTATTTTCACTAATTCTCTTTCCTATAGAGAACTACTTAGTATGATTTGAAATGTCCCAGGATTCAGAGACAGCTTTTTGGGACAGACATATTGATACAAAACTTAGGAGAATCATCCATGCCAACTGGACTAGTAGCCAGCTAGACTGGCCTCTGAGATACCCCAGAGTATCACAAAGGGGCCCCTAAAGGTGAAAACTAAAGGTGTGTGTCTTGTATGTAAGTGATTAACCTAATGGCACCAGCTATGCAAGCCAGGCACCCCATGTCCCTTCATTTGCAATGGAGAACTAATCAGCCCAGTCAAACAAACAAAAAAGCTATTCAGCTAACCACCACCAGAACTGTTTGCTCATGGCTCTAGTGACTGTAATAGGATATTAAATATTGTGCACACACACAGACACCTCAATTTAAGTGTCTTGAACCCCATTCATACCTCTACCCATACCTTCAAGAGTCAGCTGCCTAAGTCACTTCACTCAAAACCAGTGAAGTTCACAAACCTGTTTCTTGAACAGGTTATTCCTTCCAGCCACTTACTTCATCCCACGAACTATAAAAGGAAGTGGGTATGTGGTCAAATGAATCATAGCCCTTTTCAAATACAGAAAACTGCAAACAGAGAGACTGCTAAAAGAAGTGGTTATAATATCCACATAGTACTTGTGAATACTTTGGGGAAAACCACAGTTTATTGCTTTGCCTGTGGAAGGCTTGTTCTTTAGTCTAAAACTAGGGTAAGAATCTTCATGATCCCATGCTTCACCAGAAATTATCTGATGCAAAAGTACATGTCCATTTCCCACCACATCCAAGATGAACTTAAGGAGACATAACCTTTAAGAAAGTTCTTAGAAACAGAGACAGGTATGAAAGCAGAGAACTATCTCTCAAAGAAAAACAATGACATTGAATTTGCTCCCCAACTAATATGGATTTTTTTTCTGAAGAGAATATTATCTGATGTTAACATTCAAGACTCATAAAATTTCATAGTCATACCCAAGGAATTGTGAGAGTACTATATGTGCATTGAATTATAACATCCACTAGCTCAATGACTTTTATTGGATTATTCACCACAAGAAGTTACCCACTTATTCTGCCCTGCTCGAGCACACCTCCCCAGCTTTCTGGGTTTTTCAGAAGGTTTTCTTTAGGTGGTGTGGGGGAGGTCTTGGTTAGCTATTGTGGGCTTTCTTGGCTTCAGCTAACAGCAAAACTTTTAACATTAGTTTAACATAGTTTCAACATTAACCATAAACATACCTCAGAGCAGGGAAATTAGTTTTGGAAACAACAACAAAAAAAACCCCAAACAACCAGCCCCCCATCCCTCCAAAATTACTAAGACACTGACCCTTATACACATCGAGATATTGACACAGCTGTTAAAACATTTCTGCAATCTATTAAAAGCCACAAAGATACTTTATTATTTTTAGTTCAGTGCAAGTTAGGCTTCTATATAGATTGAGGCCCACAAATCTTCTATAATCATGTTTAAGTTCTTAGATTTAATGGGCAATTTCTGTCCAGAAATTTGCTTTCAAATAAGTCACTTCTAAGGCAAATAGTATATGATTAGATACAGATATGGGTACATACTGTTGAAGCTGTTTTCTTGAATTTTTCACCTTACTTGTGCTATAAGAGAACCAAAACAATGCCCAAAAAAGCTTTAACTCATATAACATTTGTACATACGGGTACATCTTCCCTAAGTCTATTGACAGCTTCTGGTTTACACGTTTAAGGATTATGCAGGTGTTTTAAATCAATTGTTCCTTTTCTTGGATAGGAATAAGTGCACAACCAGACCTCAAACTGCTGTCTTCCTAAGATCTTTACTTCCTGTCCCAATTTCCATCTCTATTCCTATCTTGGTATATCCCCTCTGAGGCCAAAGCAATGCTTACACAAATTAAGTCAAAGCAGTTGGGAAAACAAGAGAACTTACTTCATCCATCAGCTTTACACCTCCCATGCCACTTTTACATATCTGGCTCAGAATTTTCACCTCTGCACTTCCTCTCTAATGACAGACACTGTGACAGTCCACATTTGGAAGAGAAAAGAATGTTTACAAAGTGGACTGCATTCAGCGGCTTTCTTTTCTCATCCCCAAAGATCTTTACAACACAGGAAGAGAGGATGTGCTGCAGGTAGTGGAGCAGAAGGCATAGAAAAGGCAGTGCTGCAGTCTGGAGAAGGGGGAGGAGGGGAAGAAAGGAGGTTTGAAGTGTCACTGCAAGATGGATCGAGACCAATCTCTCCCCACAGAGAAGCAGGAGAACTAGAACAGACAGAACTGTGCTGTCTCTGCATGTCACCTACATGCTGAAACACAGTGGCATCACACATCTGACTAGAAGAAAATAACTCCTCTAAATGGTAATGCTACACCAAAAACTTGTATTCAGATGAAAACAGGGTTTCCAACGGTCCTTTTGTAAGTGACCATTTTCTAGGATGTAATCTCTTGTAAGAGACAGAGTCTTTGCTTTTCAAGGCTATGGCCTCATTTTCTGCTAGTTGCAGTAGTTTTCAGGTAAGAATCTTTCCAACTGATCTAAATCGCCCTATATAATTGATATGAACAAGCCATAATTTATCATTTCACTATACTGACCAGAATGGCAGTTCTACTATGAATATTCTTACAGATCAATCCATAGTGAATACACCAAGCTAGGCATAAAATACCCCACAGTGTCAGCACAAAGTATCACGAAATTTCTCTCCATTTCTACTTTTTTTTTTTAAATATTGATAGTTTTTCTTGTAGTGTAACTTTTTTTTGTGCTGTCACATGACCCCCATCAACCCACAGTGATCCTCGGGGGTATGCACACATTTTCAATGCAATTTTGCAGCAGCACCTTTACTTCAGTGGAGCCAATATTCCACTGTGTCAATATCTGCTATAGGTACAGCTTTACAGACAGTAGAAGGTATTGTCTTTGAGGGGAAAATAACCTTCATGCTTTTGATCCCTGGTCAAGCAAAATCAAACCCAAAAATTTTACTGAATAATTTCAACACACTTCATGTTTGATGTAAAAGGCTTTTCATAGGCTTTGTTAAATCTACACTGAAACCCAAGTGTGTGACAAGCCAACCCTCTGCACAGCAGGCTGATGTTCAGTGTTTCAACAAAGACTGTCAAATTGGATTATTTCTTGCTATTATACAATCGTTATTGGTAGACATTAGGCAGATGGAAATCGTTCAGTGATGTTTTAAATCACACGTATGTTTTTTCTCAATTCTAGTCCAAGCTGCAACAACACAATTTCAGTGACTTCAGTGCAATCATGCTGAGCAGGTATGAAAAAGGATCAAAACCACTCCCCTGCTATTTTCCCTGTCATCCTGACCATATAAAACCACCAGTATGTTGTGGGAAAGAAGTGATGGGTTCTCCAAATGCTGTGCTTTAACCAAGGAAACTCAGAATAACAAGATTATCAGCTTTGTTCCTAAATGTAACAAACTATAGAACAGTCTAGGCTTTTTCAGTCAAATTCCCTGGTGAATGTAAAAAAGGAGGGAAGCACTTCCTTTTCTATGGTGCTTCTAAAAAGAGGAGAAAAATTCTTTATTTTCCAGTGGTGTTATTGATAGTGTATCAAGAGACAAGAACAGTATTTAGTATCAAGAAACCCTATTGTACTGTCCTGTGTCACACACCACCTGCTTATAGCATAAAACTTACACATTAACACATTAATAGTACAAATACTGTTCTCAAAGCTTTTTACTGCACCATTTGTGCAATCAGGATTCTGAGAAATAAATTTAAAAAATAATTAAAAAACAGAACAAAATTAAAACCCCCAAAGAACCTAATCTAAAACTGTACTGAATACAATATTTTGTTGTAAGTTGAAGTTTAGTGTAACTTATAAGGTAGTCACCTGAATGATGGTCATCCAAAAAGTAAGCAGGATGATCAAATTCATAATTTTCTATCTCCAGTTTAAAGACAAAAAATAAAAGCTATTCATACTAACCCTTCAAAAGAATTATTTAAGTATCATAAATATTTTTTAAAATATATTTTCACTGCACAGAGGTTTTCTTTTTATTTTCCTGTACAAAATTAATCACAAATATATTTATACTGGTAAGGAAAAAAAATAAAAGGAAAATTAATGACTGAAGGCAAATTAAAAAGGAAAGCAATAATTTAAAAATATTTTGTCATTGTTCAAGTATAGCTATTCTTTTTGTTAGGGAGAAACATACAGTTTACATCCTAGCATCTCTTCACTTTTAAGAACATGTGCTAAAAGGAGTGTGCAGTGGACAACTAGCCCTCCTACCTTTCACAATGAGAACACCAAATTGCATGAGTGGCTTATACTACACTGCCTAACAGTGCAAAATTGAAGTGCTACTTGATTACAGGTTACTTGTTTGATATTTAAAAACTGAAAATTAAGGCAGCATTAATATGAATATGTTAAAGAATTTAGTATAAATAATTTCGATCAAAACCTGGGCTTTAAAGAAATTAAGCTTGCTTTTAGTAATTCTTACCTTAATATTCATTTATGCCATGGTTATAACGTTGTTTTAAAAAACGATGTCATAAATATGCACTGCATAAGGTTTGTTTTTTTAAAGGAAAACTGAATTTCCACAACACTGCAGATTTTAAGACACACAAGGACAATTACATATACAGTCGGAACCAGGTTTCAGGTAAGAACTAGTGCCAGTTTGGAAGTAAACAAGACAATAAAAAATAAAATGCTAGTAATAACCCAAATTTCAGAGAAACTAGTGTCCCTCCCTTCGGGAGTCATCGCCTTCAGAAACGATCCCCATCAGGACGGGCATCACCGCGGTTTTACTGCCCTGAACTTCGCATGTGGCTACGAGACGGAGCAGCTACAGCCTGACTCTGGAGCTGCGGCTGTCGGCCAGGCGAGGATCCAGGGCTGGTTCGCCGCGGGAAGTCCCCAGAGAGGCTGGACCACGCCAGCTCTGGGATGCAGCGGGAGAGGGAAAGCCGCCGGGCTGACAGAGGTCTGCCAGAGCACGGGCGAGGAGCCGCGGCCCAGCAAAGGCACAGACCGCCCGGGAAGACGAGCCCTGCAGCCTTGCCTGGGGTCGAGTGGTGCAGGAGAGAGGAGCCCAGCGCTGGCCCAGGGGAGCGCAGGCTCCCCCGACACCGCTTTAGCCATGGGCTGGCACCGCACCGCATCCCTCCGCCTCCCTCCCGGCCGCCTCACCCCCCCGCAGAGAGGACACGCCGGGAGGGAGGGGGCTCTGCTCGGCTTTGGAGGATATTTTAAGCGGGGAGCCAGATCCTGCCCCTGGGGCGCGGGCTCTGGCAGCCGAGAAGTCTCCACACACCCGGCTCTCGGGACGGGGACTTGAGGCGGGAGAAAAGGACGGTGCGTCCGCGCCGAAAACGCCAGACGAAAGGCAGGCGAAAGCCAAGCGCCTTGCGGGCCCGACAAAGGGTTAAAGAGCAACATTTCCCCCCAGTCTGACAGGTCCCGCCGCCTCAGCCGCTGTCAGCACCTCAGCCCTCCGGGAGAGCCGGGGCGCAGCCCCCTGGCTGTGCGAAGCACCAGGAAAACGGGGGTGGGTGCGGGAGAGGCGAGACGGGGAGCGGAGCCCCCTCCACGTCCCTCACGGGCGCCGCACGCCGTTCCCCGCGCCGGAGCCGCGGGAAGGAACAATGGGGGCGAGAATCTACCCGCCCCCGCTGAGGGAAGAGGGAGAGCCGCGGGGAGGGAGACCCCACGCCTCTCTCTGTTCTTGCCCGGGGCGGGACGGGGCTCGGCGGCGGCGGAGGGTCCCACAGCGAACCCCGTCCCGCCCCGGGGGAGAAGGAGGGCGGAGGGACGGAGCGGCGGAGGCAGGTCTCCGGGCACCGTTTCGTCCCAACCCCATGGGTGAACCCTCCTCGCCGCGGCTTCGTCGCAGCCCCCTCTCCCGCCAGGCCGATTACCGCTGCCGTGGCCGCCGAGTCCTCCCGCCCGCTAGAGCCGGGCTCGCCGCTCGCTCCCTCCGTCGCCATCTTTCCGCTGTATCGGTACGATTCGCGTACGACGATGTT